>JAZKJV010007943.1:0-62721 GCA_037367405.1 Ottelia alismoides | reverse complement strand
TCCCTTCTCTCTGCGGTAATTCAAGATGGTTTGTGAGAATACGAACTACCCAATGAACAATCAGGATTACATAAGACTGCGAGCTTTTCCTTCGCCTTGGCTGATAAAGCGATGTACCGATTGACACATCGTGGGAGTGAGATAAACACATGGACAGATATAAGAGCCGCGTTCCCGAAGGAGTTCTACCCCTCTTCGAAGAATCAATGAGACTGCATATAACAAGCTTCACCAACTCTCCACGAGCCATTTCACGAAGCATGGGACAGGTTCGAGGACAGGTTAGAGAAATGCTTATGACACGGGATTAGTAAAATGATTCTCATCCCAAATCTTCTTCGGTGGACTTACCCTTAAATCTGCAAGGGCTTGTTAGCTTCGCTTGCGAAGGCAGCTACCTGAAAAGACATGACGAAGCCATTTGGACGATCTTCGAGGAGATGGATAAGAGCTATCGTAACAAATGTATTCTCAAGCTTATCAAAACCACAACCTTCATGTACCATTAAAAAAGTGGCATGAGTGACTGCATCTGGTACGATTGAGGATGTTATTCCAACATGAGGATGACATATGATCAGTTAACTAATGTAGACCAAATCGTGAAGAATGTTAATGAGCTGCAAAAGTTTGAAAGAGTTGAGAGTCTCTCCAAATTGCCATAGCATATGAACGAGCTAGCAGCAAAGGTGGCCAACATCAAGGTCACCTTACTCTCAGCACCACCTGCTCATGTGTTCCATGTCCATCACGTATAGGAGAACTAGAATTATGAGCCGTAGACAATGTTCAAAATATCGATATCGTATTTGACAGCCTGAAAAGGGATATCAATGATATATCGACGATATCAATAAAAATCTCGGAAATGATGCAAAAAATACTTTTTCGCATATTAAGACCATCCTAGTTCTTATATCAATAAATAACATACAAATACACACTTATATGCAAGAACGGGGTGCATTTAGCATGCCAATATACATTATATCACACGTATCACTGCCGCTAATGCTGCTAAAGCTGACTGTTGAGAGGTATTGGAAAGGATATAATAAAATTCGAACTATAGCAACTTAAAGATATAAAAGGAAGTATATTTTAGCAACTTAGCTTTATATCGCATCGTATATTATGTATAACAAAATGATGAGCTATATTGGATATCAAACAAACATGCAAATGGGCATAATAACATATAGTTTTTAAAAATATCATTCATGTTAATCATAATTTTGAATGAAATAAGAATTAAATACCCCCAAAGAACAAAATATATAAATCAAAACATGTTTTTAATATTAAAAGCAGATAAACATCCGGCGAAATCAAGCCACGTGGGTGATATCAATGATATACATAGATATCGGGAGAAATATCAACAATATCGATCAATATCTAAGACATTTGTATTGAAATCCAATAGTTTGAGCAATGTGGCTCAATATATCAAGATATCATCATGTCTCGCGAGATTATGTCGACTGAACTCACAAAAGCATATCCATATGAATGTTGAGACCTTCATCTTGTCAATATTGAAATATCGTGATATCTTGAACACTGGCTACAAACCAGATGGACCGAGAACTTGACCTACAATCAACGATTCCAGAATGTTCCCCCATCATCTGAGATAGTTATAGAGAATATGGTACAACCAAGACCCCATCGCATACAAATCAGGGTAGAGGAATTATACCAAATCTGACATTCCCTAGCTGCCCATGAAGGAAGTTTCGTTCCTACATGATAATGACAGGCTGGTATCAGCAGAGTTACCTGCACATCCAGTGTCAACATCCAGAGCAGCGACCGGAGCAATCATGGTGGCACCAAGGACCACCACAGCAGCAGTAGCAACACAACAGCAACAATACAACTGCCAAAACCTCAAGTGGTACTGGCAGCAGAGCCAGTCCATGCATACCATCAACAGCATCCCCCTTCCTCTCATCTGCCTCAGCTCCAGAGGCAGACATCCCCCAGGTATCTACAATGGACTCCCCCCCTGATTTCCAAAATCTTGCGAAGATGATTGAAAGACACCAGGCCAAGCAGCGGGAGCCGAAAAAGATCTTGGATAGAGTCACGCAGCAGCTTGCAAAGTTGACCAAGACCAAGACGATTATTCCCACACAAGTTAAGGTGGAATGCTAACAACTCGAAACTAGGGGTTGTCAAAAATTCTCATGTTTGGTATTCACTCAGATTTGATTCGTTAAAAGTTCGAATAAGATGCGATTAAAAACAGAAACTAATCCTTAACATAAGTTTAGAATCATTTATATAAACGAAACGAATCTTAATTAGGTAGGTTCATGTGTTCGGTTCGTCAAATATTCGATACACAGATATGTGCATGTATGTATATACACGCACATGATTCATATGCCCTTGTGTTGTGTATGTACATGCAGAATGTTCTTCATGCTCCTGATTTTTCAATGAATTTATTATTTGTCAATCAAATCGTCAATGATTTACATTGATGTTCCATCTTTAATTCATCTTCTCTTGTTGTTTCAGGATATACACACGAGCAAAGTAATTGGATGTGGCCGTGAGCAAGGGGGGCTCTACAGACTGATACAACATTCATTTGTTGGTGTTTCTTCCATTCCTACTGAGTTAGTCTCCCCTTACATGTTGCATCTTCGATTTGATCATCTTCCTTTGCAGAAGATATGTAGAATCATGTCTCAGATTCCGTCCAAATCTTCCTTTCTATGCGAGGCTTGCAAGCTTGAGAAGCATCATTGTTCTAGTTATCCTAGATATTCTTAGTAATAGTTCTTTATTTAAGTTAGTACATTTTGATATATGTGGTCACAGTCGTGTTCCTAACCATCAGGGACACTGATTTTATCTTGTGACCATCAACAACTACTTTAGATCATCATGAATATTTCTATAGAAAAACAAGCCTGAGGCTGGATCTGTCATTCAATCCTATATTCCTATATTTATGAAATAAAGAATATTTTTTTATGATTAAATATGTTCGTTTTGATAATTCCTTGGAGTTTTGTACTACTCAATTATCCCAGTTCTTAAGGTCTCATTGCGTTATACATCTGACATCTTGCCCTTAGATTTCTCAGTAGAATGGTATTGCAGAAAACGAACACCGACAACTTCTTGATGTGGCCAAGTGTAAAACTGGATAATCCGAGACTGAAACCGACCGACTTGGGGTATGTATAACCCGATAAAAACCAAATTTAATGTCAAATAAGCCTGGATTGATCCGTTGATCGTCGACCGGATAGCGTTCAGGTACAATCGACCAAAAATCGATTGCATTGTACCTCATGTCGCAGAAAAAGTCCGTGACGCGATCCTAACGGCAAAATGAACGAGACCATCACTAATTCAGTTTTGATGGACCGAAACCAATGTAATCGGGTCGTTTATCAATTGGAGGTCGTTTGATCGGTTTTAATCGTACAATTTAATGATGAATCAGAACCCCATTTTATCAAATTCTGAATCCGTCTTATGTCGGAAAAATATGGATATTGGACTCATCTTGATCGGCATTCTGAGAGATCGAAACAGACTATTACATGCTCAAATTGAAGATTCAGAGTGATTATGATAATGAGTCTAGCATTTCCTCGAAGATAAAAAATGAAAAAATCTCAACACCCCACATGTGGCTCTCTTTTCTCCCATTTTCTTACACGATACCCTTCACCCCCTTAATTATATCACTCTTTACCATTCTTCTTCCTCATCTTCTTCTCCTTCTTCCTCCTCTCTTCATCCCAACAAAGAGCACATTTCTTCTTCACTTGTTGTTGCTGCTGCTGTGATTGATGAATATTTTTCTCCATTTAGGAGATCCAATGTACAAATTTAACCCATTTTGATGCCCTCTATGGATTCTGCAATTTAGTATATCTTTTAATAAGCAATCTTCTTAATATTATGTTGGATTTTAATTTTGTATATCTTTTAATAAGCTATCTTTTTCAGTTATTTACTAAAACTGATAACTTTTAGTTCATGCTTCAACTTTTAATTTATTTTCATCCTTGATCCTTTGATTACTGAGTGTTGAAGTTGTATCCATCTTTCTGAGGAGCTATTTGTGGAGCACTATAATTTTACAGATGCTTACATACTAATCCTTGGTTTAGCATGTCACTCTTAACAAGTTGCAATAGAAGTCTCATGCTGCTAATGCTATATTTTAAGAAAATATATCGGTATCAAATAGGGTTTGACAAAAGAGAGAATTCAATTTTTGGTAGGGGATAAAACATGGATACCTGAATTGAGAATGCACCCAAAATGATGAAAAGATGATTATGTGAAGATAAGTTCAGTGGGTCATGATTATTGACTATAGCCTATCGTTTACTTGTTCAGAAGAAGCCAATTTTGTGATGTAACAAATGCATGTAAAGGCTAAATTTGTGAAGGCATAGATGATTATTTTGTTATTGTAATTTGTGAAGTTCTTTGCATGTTTATGAAGCAGCAATATTTTGATGATTGCAGAAATGATAATGGTTAGCATATTTATGCGTGATCTTGGCTTTCTAATCTTTGCATTTGACTCATAAACTGTATGCACTGGAAGTGAAATAAGTGTATGAAATGTGGATGAGAATATAACAATGCTAACATATTGACAACCATTATAATCATTTTGATTCGGATGCTCACTGGAATGACCTGAATCTCAGGTAGACTGTTCATTGAACCAAGTAACATGTAAGTATATAACGTGAGAATATGAACAACTAGAATAAACTAATTTGGTAATCAATATAGGCATGTAGAAGCAATTACAATCTAGGCTCAGGTATTTACGTATAAATGGAGGCATGCAGTTTAGTCTCTGCATGTTGATTATGATTTATTTTACATGTGAATTGTAATAGGTGATTGATTTTCTTCAGACCCTCGTGCATCGAGGATACTCAACATCCTCAATCCGACATGTGTGCGTGAAAAATCTTTGTTATTATTCTCTCCTTACGAAGAAACCACGTGGAAATCTCAATTCTCAACCGAGATATTTACATATAAATGGAGGCATGCAGTTTAGTCTCCGCATGTTGATTATAATAGGTGATTGACTTTCTTCAGACCCCCGTGCATCGAGGATACTCAACATCCTCAATCCAACATGTGTGCGAGAAAAACCTTTGTTATTATTCTCTCCTTAAGAAGAAACCACATGAAAAACTCAATTCTCAACCGACCTTGGTTCTCCAAATCAACCTCCAGTTTCTAGCTTGCCTAATATTGCCTATAACAAAACGAGAGAAACCCACATGCCTTTTTCACCGTAAAGTCACCATTATATCACACCCAACTTGATGAGAGCGCATCAGAAGATACCAACTCCTCCATGATACAAAGTTACTCCTCAATCTACATTACATACAGTTAATTTCAACTTCACTTCAAGTACATCTCACTTTCGATTTGCTTAACTTTCTACATTCAGTGCCATATGTTAACAAAATGATTAAGAGGGAATGGGGGTGTTATGGTATATACATAGATAGTTACCACACTAAGTACCTAGACAGGATAGATGAGTCTGATTTTGATCTAGTTATCATTTGACTTATATTATTTAAAATGGAAGAAGTAAGAAGAAAGCACGGGCCAATAAACCGACCCAATCGAACATACTCATACCAAGGCTTGACTATGATACATTGGTATTTATCTTGATGAAACAATACTAATAAGTGATAACATAAATTTTATCGGTCGACGTGCTCCTTTCACCTGGTTGTACGAGGGTGCGGTGACCCTCAACTGGGCTAGAGTTAGGACATCCAGATTGGGCAACAACGGTCTAGTGCGCGGGTCTAGGATCCCAACCCTTTCCTCGGTTTTTATCGTGAGCTCGCAATTTTTCCGCTTCTCTGGGATTCATGTGTTTTTGCTTGACCAGTTCCGCTGACACTGAGTTCTGTAAAGGTTCCTAGGTTGGAGGATCATTGGTTTTTCTTCGAGCTTCTTTAACCTGTTCCTACATCGGTTCGTGCAGGAGTGAAGCGACTCGAACTGGATAGTCTCTCCCACCAGTCTTAGGGCATGTAGATGGAGTTTTGCCTAGCTTCTCCCTAGACCGCTCTTCCACGGGAGAAGTGAGACAGATGAGTCCCTTAGGGAAGCTTCTTCACCGCTTGAGTTTAGTTATTGTTCCGCCAGTAGGTTTTGGCAAGGAAAAGATCGTGACATGGAAATTATAAAAAATCATCTATATCTCAATGAGATCTATCATTACATCCAACAATTGACATCAATAAAAATGCGTGACATAAATCTAGATCTCTTCCTCAAAAAAATAAATCTAGATCTCTTACTCCGAAATCATCTCATAATCAGTAAATGAATTGCTAAGCATTGATCTTGGGTGGTGAGTGAGGAATTGGTTAAACTGAGATGTTAGATAACTTTCTCTCCATGCAAGTAGTTAAATTATTGTATAAGAACATTTACATGTTTGCTTGCTTTCTTTTGTAACCTAAATTCCTGTTTACTTTTTAATACTTAATATTTGTACAAAACATTTGTTGATGTCTCCTTGTCCCTAACATGGATGGCAATGAAGGCGCCTGAGGCACGGTGACTTAGTTAGAAGGTTTCTTAGCTTTTGGTGTCCATACGACGATTGTCTTTTGACGGTACACATGATTGCCTTGTATAAATAATTGTATCTCTTTTGTACTTGTTTTCTCTTCTGCCATATTTTTGGAGATACATGTATACGAAAATAAATTTTCTTTTGATACATGTTGTACTATATGGAAGTTAATGCAATATTTTTTGGTGACACATGTCTTGATGCGGCTTGTTTTATCAATGTGAATGTCACTCAAACTCGCAAAAAATGTTCACTGCATTTTCGTAACTTAATCCTATCAATCGTGAATTTAATAATGTGAATGTCATGTAAATGGGTAACCCGGATCCCGAGGTGTTACACCAGGACTCTTCTCATTCAGAGATGTACTCCCTATTCCTTATGAGGGGTTGTTGTTCTCACTCCTTGTTACATGATCAACCGAATGCCATCCTCGATGTTGGTGAAAAGATTTCTTTTTCAAATGCATTTCCCGATAAGGATCTTTTCTCCTTAAGCTCTCGTGTCTTAAGTTCAGTGACTTGTGTACACCATCTGACCCCAGGTCATGACAATTTCTCTCTCTCTCAAAGCTGTCAAGTGTGTCTTTATGGGATACTCTCGGACCCAAAAAGGATATCGTTGCTTTGATTCAGCTGAATGGAAGTATTATGTCAGTGATGATGTCACATTCTTTGAGTCGGTCATGTACTTTACTCCTGCAGGTGACAGGATGACTGCCTCTCAGTCCAATGAGGATGCATGTGTCCCCTCTGAATGCTAGGGCTTATGCCTTAGCGCATCATGGGAGCGTGAAGATCGCATCGAATACGATCTAGGTCAACTAGTCAAATTAGTTAGTTGCAAGGGGAAGCGGAATTTGGAAATTTTAAGTAGATGAAACCACATGATTTGAGAACACTTCTCAAATCGTTTCATCAATATCATAAACGAGTAATTAAAATTACCTCTTGGAGAGTGTTTGTGATCGCTAATCTCTAAAGTAAGAGATTCTCCTTTCTCAAGTCCGATCTGATGTAGAAGAACTCGTGGGTGCGTAGATGGCACGCAAAGCTCCCACAATACGAGTCGATGATCCGAGATTGGAATCTCCCGATTTCGTCTCATGAAATACGGATCCTTCTTCACGAGCGAGGAGCACTAAAGAAGGTGGAGATCCACGAGCAGTCAATCCAGCAGTGTAACAATGTTACGACGACGACGGAATGTCTCTCAACAAAATGTGGAGGCCACAATATGAGAGGAGAGACCTTGGACGTGTGGTAAAATATAGAGAGAGCTTGCTCTTGCAATTGTATAGTATAAAAGGCTACGGCTACTGTTCCTTTTATACTATATTAGATGGTGGAGACACACTACTAATTCAAATCAACGGTTGAGATTTTGTTGCAATAATTTGCAATAATAATTAATCAATTTAAAATAAAATAAATATGTTGCAAATAATCTTCAACATAATTAATTTAATTCAAATCAATTTCATGTGAAAATAAAGGAAAAAAGACAAGCCTCCTTCCCTTAATAGAGTGGACAGTCATACAAGGAGTAGGACTATATAACCGTCCACCCTCTTAAAGAGGAATGTGACTCTCTTCTTCCTTAATTGAGAGATCTCATATCTTCTAATATTCCACATGCGCAACAACTGTTATTGCATAATTATTCACCAAATAATTCCAAATTATTTTGTGATAATTTCAATCATATCATTGACAATAAGAAATCATATTCAACCAACCAACATAAATGTAAATTGCATTTACAATCAGTATTTACAATTAATTGTCCAATGTAAATCCAATTCACATCAAAATTTAATTCGTAAATTCTATTTACAATTAAATATCTCCATCATATTATAAATCACATTTATAACATTTATGATTACTATGGATAGTGTAATTCATACTAAGCATATCTTTGATAACTAAATCATATTTAATTATCTTATATGTCAATTCTCATGTGTCCAAATAATATGAATTATATTCACATTATTCATGATAATTAAATCATATTTAATTATCCAATTCCCATTAGTCAGATACATTATCAACAATTGAATTATTCTTGAACTCTTTCAAGAATAATGTGCTTTCATCACTCCCTCGGAATGAAAGTGTCGCGGTTATACAATCGTTTACGATCACGTCTCCCTCGAGTATTCCTAATACATGTATATACTGTATACTGGAAAATATAGATTAAACCCGAAGTTTTAGATCATATTTGAACTGTTTTCTTCACAGTTTTATCATTAAGTTTCTCATTTGATCAATGGGAGTTGGTATCGATCATATACTTTCCAAAAGCATATATCATACATAAAAATTCTGTCAAGCTTCCAAAGCGAGACGACTATGCACGGAAACTTATCTGAATATCTCATGAGTGAGCTCATGTCTTCTAGTTCAATAATGAACCTGTATGATCCCTTTAAGAGATCGCATTACTCGTATGCGCTTGTATGCACACCAGCTCGTCGGTATATAGACCTTGTCTAGGCCATCAACCTATTGGTTTGCCAAATGTACATACTCAGACATATAGTAACACTTCTGCCTCTGGTCAGAGGGTGTATGCCTATATCGTGACAGTAAACGACATAGGTTTTGGTTATCTCGATCTCGCTAAGTCAACTCTTCTAACTTATCTAACACCTCTGAATCTCTATTCCTATGCAGAGGGCATGCACCAAGAGGTCGGTTAGATATCAGCCTTTAGAGAAGAATTGGCATCTTCTTCTCAGGCTAGAGATCCGTTTCAATTAATCATTTGATGGTACTTGATGAGCCCTCAATCTAACTCTTCAGATATCATCAAGCACCAGCCTCTATGATTCAACATCTGAATCAACAATTGTATGATCATTAAGATGGCCATGTTACATAACCCTAACTGTACAGAGGAACCTTATAGTGCATTCATTCATTTAATCTCATATAAGGAGTGAAATAAATCAATAACCTTTATTGATATATATAAAGGTTACAATAACATTTTATTGTAGAAATGATTCGCCATGAGCTCAGATGACTAACACCCCCTCCTCATACTCTGTCTCCACCTCCTCCTGCAGTACCTCTTACGCCTGCGATGCCACTGCATCCACCCTCTACTGTGTTTCCTTCACCCCCACTACCCAGTACATTGGCTCAGTTTTTACCATATTTTTACATTCGCAGGCCTCCCACTATTCCTCGTGTTCATGGACCCTTCCCATCATCCAGCACATGCCAGATATGTTTTGAGCACATTGTTTCTACTGATGGCATTGGCGATTTGTCTAAACAGCATGCTACTTTACAGGATGAGCAAGTGCCTTCACAGGAGGCTGCTTTAGATGTCATTGAGGATTTAAATGACCTTGATGTGTCCATTTATCTACGAAGGCAAAGGCGTACATGAGTCATGTATCCTCTCGATGCTCATGTCTCATTGGGGCATCTTTTAGTAGATTTCAACAGGTTCATCGTGTGTCTGTCACCCGTAGAGATCCCACGAACATACTGGGAGGCTATGCGAGATAGTAGTGAAGTCTTGCTATAGATGAGAAGACGGTCACACTACAGTCGCGAGGCACGTGGAGCCTTGTTACTACCCCTGCAGGGGCTTCTGCGGTTGGATGCAATTGGGTATTTACAATGAAGCACCGTGCATATGGTTGTGTTGATCTCTACAAGGCGAGACTCGTGTGTCATGGGTTTCACCCAGACTTATGAGGTGAATTACCAGGATACCATCTCTCTCGTGGCTCGCCATTATATACTATAGATCATTCTCTCAATTGCAGTCACATGGGTTCCCTGTTGAGGACGAGCGTTAGAAGATTTGCATACTCCATAAGACAATCTATAGCCTTAAGCAAAGTTCCAGGGCATGATTTCAGAAGCTCTCGAGCAGACTTTATAAGATCAATTGCATATCATTCATTATTTCTTCAGAGGAATTAAAGAGGTATCATTGTTATATTGGTCTATATTGATGATATCATTGTTATATGAGATGATGTGCAACATTCATACACTAATGAGTTCCTTGGATAGCAATTTGTCACCAATGATCGTGGTGATTTACATTACTTCCTTGGGTTTGAGTTTGTCAGGAACAAGCTGGGTCTTGTTAGGGGACCCAGAAGAAGTATATTAATGATCTTCTCTCTAAGACAGGCATGGCGGATTGCAGATTTTCCCAGCATGAAGCTATATGATGACGATACAGAGATAGACAAGAGACATTACAGGGAGCTCGTTGGAAAGCTCCTACATGTGACTATCATCAGACCAGATATATCTTTTGTGGTGAGCAAACTTAGCGTTTATGGAGCAGCCAAGACAGAAACATATGGATGTGATTCACATGATTCTGAGGTACCAGAAGTCCTCTCCTGATACTAGATTGTTCTTTAGCATAGAGACATCCCTCACCATTACAACATGTGCACGTGTAGATTATGTAGGATTTTCCAAGGACGGGAAGTCTACCTCAGGTTTTCCAGTGTTCATAGGGAGCTCTTCGGTGTCATAAAAGAGCAAGAAGCAGAATACGGTTGTCAGATCTAGTGCAAAATCAGAGTACAGAGCCATGGCACAGGGGAGCACTGAAATGGTGTATGTCAGATCTATTTTGACCGGCGTAGCTATTGACGTGCCTCTTCCCATGTATCTATAATGCGACAACCATGCTGCTTTTTCATTGCCAACAACCTTTCCTTCCATGAGAGGACTAATCACATTCAGGTTGATTGTCACTACACTTGTGACCAGATTCAGAAGGGTTTTATCTCTACTTCTCATATCATCTTAGGGAAACAAACAACGTATGTTTTCACCAAGACTAACCAGAGGGCCATTTCAGATGTGTCGTTCCAAACTGAGCATGATCGACAACTCTGCTCCATCTTCAGGGTGAGTGTTGAGAGATGGTTTGTTTTTTCCTATTTCTTGTATTTTTATTTCCATTCGTCTCTATTATGTAATTTACCCAACAAGAGTTCTCCTCTCTATATAAAAAAACTCTATGGTCCTTTGATAATGCAACTCATTATTGTCCTCTACATACTAACAGAATAAATAATAATATAAATGTGAGTAACTTACACATTTTGGGAACTATGATGAAAAAACTTCGACAAGCCACAATGGTGATTGGGGCGATAATGGAACGGTGTTTGGAATGGACTGCAACAACGAAGTCAAATCATCGCTAGGGTGGAAGGTGTTGGGAGAGTTGCAACAGCAGGAGATTTTGGTGTGTGCAATACAAGTGTCTACAGTAGGGTGGAGAGGCCAAAAGGTGAAGCTTAGCACCAAGGAGGGGGCTTCTGTGGTGTTGGTATAAGGGGGCCAGGGGGAGGTAGAGGGAGAATAAGAAAATGGAAAAAGGAGGAAGAGTTGTCTACAGGGAACTTCCGAAAAGGTAATAAGAAAGGGGACTAGGGAATTAAGAGGGAAGTTTTAGAGGGGAAGGTAGTCATAAGTTATCTTTCAGGAATTAAATGTGGAGGGAATATTGGTTGAGTATTTGATGCAAATCGAAATCGGCGTAGACGAAAAATAATATTTTTTATGGTAGATTTTTGGTAGAAGAAATAGAAGGGTTGAGAAGAAGAAATTGGAAGGGTTGAGAAGAAGAACTCGTTGGTAACGAGGGGTTGGAGGAGGAGAACCGCGGAGATCGCGTAGAGGGAGAGGGAGAGGAGAAAGGAGAGAGATAAATCTCAATTTTGATTCATCTTGAACTGACTAAAACATTGGACCCTCATCCCTTTATATAGGAGGGATGACATTACAAGAATAGAAAATAATTTAAACCGACAACCAATTATCCTAAACTGACTCTAACTAATTAACCGACTAACTACCAAATTTGAAATTCAAATTAAGACTAATTGAGATCACACGCGATTTCTTTATTTAAAATTACAACAACTTAAAAATGTAAATAAAATTAACGGCCACAATTTAAATAATTAGACGGCCCTACATGTCGAGTCCACGCTGCATCAACTCTCCTCTGCTTTAAAAAAAATTCGTCTCCCGACGAATTGCTCGATGTAGGCTTGGAGGTCGAATCTGCATGTTCCGTCGTCTTCTGGAAGAACTGGTGTGGGGCGAACGGCGGAGTCCATACGCGGGCGTAGATGCCACGGTCGTCGTGGTCGAAGAACATGTGCGGCACGAACGGCGGCGTCTTCTTGATTGTGGTTTCTTCCTTGTGGTGGCCGAAGAATTGATGGGGCATGAAAAACATGGCCTTCGGAGCATCCATAGCGAAGTAATAGCACAAGGAGAGGAGAAGAGGAGATGTGTCCAAGGAATGAAGCCATGGGGTCCTTATATAGGGGAAACCCAAGGCCCTAGTCCTATTTGGATAAGGAAAATCCCCTGATTTCCTAATTACAGCCCTCTTTTTTAAATATTTCCGCCGCCAGGGGTGTGGGCACAATTTTCATACCCCTTCATTGTTCCTTACCTTCTTATCATTTTGGACCTTCCTGCAAATAGGGGCTTTATGGGATTTTTTCTCACAATTTTTCCCAATCAAACTCCCACCCCACAATTTGTGGGATGGCCATCCCGTAACACTCGGACCCCCAGTTAGGGTTCCCTTCTTCATCATCAAAAGGCGGCGGGGCTGAGTTTGACGGAGGCGACGCCGGCGGGGGTCCATACGCCCGCACCTTTCTCGCGCAGGAGGCGCGGCCGCGGAAGGAGGGCGAGATCGTGGAGGCTCTGGGAAGAGGGAGGCGTGGGCAGGTGGCGAGGGCGCTGGCGGCGCGAGGGGTGGGCGAGGGAAGGTGGCGAGGCGGACGGCGTTGCTGGGAGGCGGGCCGCAGGGCTTGCGCGCGGGAGGGCGAGGGTGCTGGGGCGGCGGCGTGAAGAGGGGAGGAGGGTCGGTGATGCGAGGAGGCGCTGGCGGAGGGATGGGGTTGGCGTGCGGGGCGCTGGGCGCTGGTGGATGGGAAAGCGGCGCAGTCAGGGCGAGCGGGAGGCCGCGGGGGAAGTCGGCGAGGGTTGGAGAGCTCGCGGGGAGCACCGGGGGCGGTGGGTAGGTGGACGTTGTTGCGGCGATGGGTGGGATAGCGGGGGTCTGTGGAAGGGCCGACAGGGCCAGGGGGGCTGCTGGGGTGATCGGGGATTGGATCGGGGCTGTCGAGGCTGTGAGAAGGGGGTCCGCTGGTGAGGGGCTGCCATCGTTGGGTTGCAGCGGGGTTGTGGTTGACATCGGAGACGTCTTCGGCGGTAGGGATTGGCCCGAAACCTTCTGGACAGCCATTATTTCGTCGCTTTTTTCTTCCGAAATGATATGGACAGCAACCGTTTTGTCTTCCACAGCGATATGTTCTTCGTCAAACTTCGCGGCAACAGGTTTTTCATCGTGGATGGTGAGATCTTCGTCGGTTAGGGCGTCCAGCCATGCTTGAACCTTCAGGGACGCCATAAGACGCCTTTTGAACTTTCGTTGACGCGAATGAGATTGCGGGCCATGAGATATGCGGTTGAGATCAAGCTTCAAACGCCAATATGCAACGGGATCGTTGAATCGTAGGAACGATTCAATATCCATGCTCTGATACCAAATGATGCAAATCGAAATCGGCGTAGACGAAAAATAATAATTTTTTATGGTGGATTTTTGGTAGAAGAAATAGAAGGGTTGAGAAGAAGAAATTGGAAGGGTTGAGAAGAAGAACTCGTCGGTAACGAGGGGTTAGAGGAGGAGAACTGCGGAGATCGCGTAGAGGGAGAGGGAGAGGAGAAAGGAGAGAGATAAATCTCAATTTTGATTCATCTTGAACTGACTAAAACATTGGACCCTCATCCCTTTATATAGGAGGGATGACATTACAAGAATAGAAAATAATTTAAACCGACAACCAATTATCCTAAACTAACTCTAACTAATTAACCGACTACTACCAAATTTGAAATTCAAATTAAGACTAATTGAGATCACACGCGACCTCTTTATTTAAAATTGCAACAACTTAAAAAACGTAAATAAAATTAACGGCCACAATTTAAATAATTAGACGGCCCTACATGTCGAGTCCACGTTGCATCAGTATTTATGGAAGAGGTTTAGTTAGGGAAATGGAAGGGAAGAAAAGGTGAAGAGAATCCGAGAGAGAGATTAGATGATGGAAGAGAAGATTATCACTCAATAGTTCAATGTCTTTAAATGCACTTTAGGTCCCCATTTATACGGAATGCCTTTTCACAATAATATAAAATAAAAATAAAAAGGCATCCTTTGGATGCTGCTACCAAAAGTCACCATTTGATTACATTCTAACCCAAACTAATAAAATATTTATAATAACTCTTTCTAAAAGAAGGTTGCATCAATTTAGAACACCAAGTATGTATGGGCCATAGTGTGATTACAATATAACACAGGAACAAAAGTGTAAAACCAAAAATTCATGCTATCGTTACCAATTCTATAATTGAAATTTTGTGATAGCGTGCCATCAAAGTTTGTCCAATGACATCAGGAGACAAGATGAAAAACATGAACATACCGTGTTTGAGTGCAAAGAATCAGCGAGCGTCAAGTGAAGAGTGGACAACTCCAAGAAAATGGTCGTATACATGGTTGGATGAGACTTTGGGCCATAAAACTCTATTGCCTTTAACCAATTCCTCTCAGCCAGGGAAGCATACCACTTAGCCTTTTGGCGAATAGTGTTCTCACCTTTAGAAAGTTTAATTTGTTTGGGATCCAAAAGATTCAAACATGAAGAACTATGATAGCATGCAAGGTGATAATGTGCAAAAGCAGCTTCTTGCTTACGCAAATCTCCTAGTGACTCGTAAGCAGCCAAAGATTCTCTAAAGGCATCACCAGCTGACAGCTCTAGCTTGGTGTTTTCCCTGTTTCTCTCCTTGCATGATTGCAACTGACCAGTGGATAATTGTTCTTTTTTTTCAAGTCCGCAATCTTCAGGAATAGCTTCTTTTGCCAATAGCATTCCAAGCCTAAGATACGTATGAGCACATTGTGTGCACACTTCATTATGCAATCCTATGTCAGGACACTCCCCAACAACATTTAGTTCTTTCTTGGCATCCTCATAGTGCCTTATTGATTTAACATATTCCAATTTTGCCTTCTTTAAAGATTGTTTGTATGTGTTCTGGGAGGCGGTGTTTCCACCTTTTTCCATCTTAGATACTATATCTTCAGCTAATGCCCTTCTTCCATGTCCCATATTACAGTTTATCAATATGATATTTGTATGATCAGATACCTCCCTGAATGACTGTATAGCATCTTTAAAAGCAAGTTCAGCTTTTGCTAGGTCTTTCCTGTCTAGTCTGTACCTGCCCAATTCATTACACACCCATCCCCTTTTTTTTACTAATGAAACTTGCAGTTCATCTGTGTCAACATGACATCCACTGATCACTTTCTTGGCCTCATCATAGCAATGCATTGCAACAGAGAGATTATATGCAACTTCTCCGCATAGGGGGCCCTCAAGAAACTTAAAAATTCCTCCCCGTTTTCGTTTGGATGCATATCCAACACCTTGTTCAGTGCGGGGAGCCTCGTCAGATTCAACAAGATGAACAGTAGACGTTACATCTTCAACATCAAGTTCTGAGCTACCTTTGTGACTGTCAATATCTGATGGCAATGCATGAAGGTTTTCTTGAGTAGTTCCGCTGTAATGCAACTTGTTTTTCCCAAAGCCTTCAATATTTTTTACTTTGTTCGATATTCGACCCCCATCTAATGCCTCGGAGTACGAGCTAGAAGAGTTTTTCAAACAGGATTTCCTACCATAATTTCTGCTATAGGGCAAGGAGTGTGTGTTACCATGACTGTTGCTAGAACTGCTACTAGCACTAATACCACTGCTAGCTCTTTCACTCTGACAGCTACAATTCACAAGAGAACAGGTGCTGCAGTTCTCTTTGTAATGACCTAATTTCTTTTTTAGTCTTGCTACTTCCCTAACAACTTCATTTGACATCCTCAAAGCACTTACTAACCTCCCCATTTCACCCTGTCTAGGGATATCCTTGCCCTTTCCCATATAATACTCAACAAATACGTCCCCCACAAGTGTCCAAGTCTTGGCCCAAAATATACAACTTGAAGAAATCCGTTCAATAGGCAATTTTTCAGCAGAGGCAGAATCCATAGCTTCCCCATCAATTGGAAAACATGATTTACTATTTCCATTTTCATAATTCCCAGGAAAAGATGAGTAGCTTACAAGAGATGAGATGAATTGGGAATCGTCAAGATGCTGTGGCATAGAGCCATATACAGAGCAAGCTATCTCTACAACATTTAGAGCCCGAAGCAGTCGTCCATCCTCTTTATAAGCTTCACCAAGAGCCAGGTAAGATTCACCCAATAATAGTACAAGCTTCCACAGTTTACGATCCATTTTTGATTTTTGAAGCCACTCTCGAATATCACAAACTTCAATGCAATCAGTATCACCACAAGAACATACAGAAAAACTGCTGGGCAGGAATCTATCTTGATTTTTGTTGCCATTTTCATGGAATTCATCTTGAATTTTTCGCAGCTGACGATTCCATCTGAGAGATTTTATAGCTTGAGACACATGATGAATAGCTGCCAATTTTGAAGAGATAGGGTCAGCAACAGCATGAACCTCAGCTGCCTCCATTGAAAAATCATGTGTGGTCAATCCATCATCAAAGTTAGACTCAAATTCTTCTGCGACAGGCATAACCTCCTGTACCGAACTAAGTTGTGGAAGTTCATTTTGAATATTTCTGGGGACATAATTGCAATTTTCCACATATTGATGAGCTGCTTCTCCATCTAAAAGTGTATCTCCAAATTCTGGTTGAGGGATTTTGTCTTTCTCTGTTGAATTAAAAATTCCTTGTGAAAATACTGATGAGTCGTCTTCCATGCCACTGACAATAGCCCCACATCCTAAAATATAAGCTTCAGAAGCCATATCAAGATCCTGGTAGCATTTCAAAATGAGCCTAGCAAATTGTTCGTGAGCGTAAGCACGGACTACCTGTATCAAAAGTTTGTTCTAACAATTGTTACTATCTTCGTAAAAGTGCTTTAATAGTGCTTTAATACAATATATTTGACTAGAAATGCAGACAACGATGAAACGTCTTGCATTATAAAAGTCATACCAGCTGATCTTGCTCTGCAACAAAATCCAAACATTTCTTGAAAAATTTTGCACATTTTGACATATCATCTGATGACTGCAGGAAAAAACTCACTTAATTAAGGAGATTAGCATTCTCCTAATATGCAATATGACAGTGCATGGCAATCAAAATACCTTAGAGAGCGACAACCTGTGAGCAATACGGTATAAAAGGGTTCCCAGAGAAAGTAAAGAATCCCTTCTGCACTTATTCATTAAAGATGGTAACGAACTGCAACCATTGTCATGCTGATCTGTTGAACTACTCTTTGGCGAAATGGATAAATCGTAAAGCTGTATCACATCCTCCCCAGCATTTTTGTAAAGCTGAAATATACAATAAGCATGATAATCCACATTTCTTGAATCTATAAGTTATGGGATAGTTGAAGCTAAGACGGGGAAAATATCCACATATAAGTAGCTAAGACAACAATAAGCAGATGTGCTAAGGAATCCACAAAGAGATAAGGAATGTACCCAATATGCACCAGGATCTTGCTTACAGTTATCTTGCAAAAACCTAAAAACTGAGAGACCATTCTGCTGAACAACTTGCGGGTGAAATGCGGGGGTGCCATCATCTGATATGCCCTTGAGCAAAAATATATTATCTGTTTTCAGAAGTTCGTAGCCCTGAATAACTCCATTCTGATGGTAACAAATCGCCAGCTCCGGAACACTTGCCATGACATTATCAAGCCAAGCTTCAAGCCAATTCAAGGGTGTCACCTACAATTTTCAATGTAAGGTTAAGGAATAAACATAAGGTGTTCCAAAGTGAAGATACCGGCTGTTGAGTACCTGTCGGGCTACATCCCACAAGTGTAAGCTCACAGCCACGTATTTCTCATTGCTGAATATCAGCAAATCACTGCCCAAAAACATCCGAAAATTGTGAAATTGCCAAAATAACACCCTTAGAAAACCATCATTGCCAACTCTCCGGCTTTTCTCAGACTCCTTCATGGAACTTCTGGCCTTCTCTCCAACCTGTGAAGTTTTAGGTACAGGGTCGGACCTCATATTTTGCTTCTTTTTGCCCCGAAATATGTTGTCCTTTTTAGGTGAAAACTTTTCACAACCATGGAATCCATCATTCATTTTATCAGAGAATTGAGAGCTTCCAGTATGACTAACAGAAGGTGATAATGGACTCCCATTAGAAGGTTGAAAATGTCCTGGAAGGACATCAGAGTCGGATGGGATCTCCGATGATGTATAGTGACCTGGTGGGCAATCACATGCCTCAGCTCTTACAGAATGCATAGCAAAGTTGAGAAATACGGAGGAATCAGCGCCTCTGAACTGATTATTCTGCCTTCTAAACATCTTGTCTCCCTCTTCAACATCAGGTCTGTTTTTTCTAAATGTAAGTATGTAGATAGATAAAAGTAAAAAAGTGCATTGGCTTGTAAGCATACCCTGTTTTTAAAATAAGTGTATCTCCAACACGATGAACAGCAACAGATAAACGTGATTTGGAGTAGGGTATCTTGAAAATCTGCTTTAGGACATCGGTAGGTGCAACAACATCTATTTCACCCCCATACTGAGCAAGTGCGGATACAGCAAGTGCCTCACATCTTCTCGAGAGATTTTCACTTGTAGGACAATTTTCCAAATAGGAATCTATACAAGGAAAAGCAAAGTGTTCATCATTTAAGATTGAGTTTTGCAGGAACTGAATCCGAGAAATAACAGAGGATGATGTCATCTATCAAGTGATGACAAAGTTAGATTTCATATAATGCAATCAGGGAATGGAAACATCTCCATTTATGCAATCCCAGAACATTAGTTTGTTCAATACACATTCTTCTAGGAAAATACACATTTCTCTAAATTAGTACTCATAAAATCCAAAAAAGGGACAAAATTGAGCACTGCATTACCCCTGCTGTGAGAGTACAGGATACAAATAAGAGAGAACTTCCAGGAGCTGAAAGCATGAGAACAAACAATCAAGAGACATCCATTAAAGCATTACTATAGCAGAATTCTGATTACTATATTGCCTTTCTTGCTAACAGTTTGATCATGGACAACGTTTTACAAACACCACATTAAAATTAATGCACAATCATTTGTCTACTCTTTATAACCTAAAATGACAAAAAATAAGTTATGCCGTGTTCAACTATTTATATTAGTTTGCACAGATTTTCATTCAGAGTGTTGAGAAAGAACAATGATGACAAAATGCATTTTGTATTAGATTTTACAAAGGCTCGTGCATTTAGTCATTATTAGTATAGTTTATTGGACCATCGAAAGCCACTATCAATAGATTCTAGGTGCATACGAATATGATATGACTAAGTCAAAAGGGTCACATTCCCTTGACATTATCATTTACACAAATTTTGGTGTTGGGCACATTCCCTTAAAATTCTCATTTACATGAATTTTGGTGTTTTCTAGACAAAAAAGGCCCTGTATGGAAATAAGTTAGTCTTAGCTTAGCATGCCATGTGCCATGCATGATATCCCTTAAGAAAAGGCATGTGCTTTTTTAAGGAAAAGGGTATGTACCCAAGAAGGTACACACCATAAATACATATATTAATAATCACAAAAGTAGTTACAAAGTTCAAGACTCAAAAAGTCTTGGCATACTCAATTACATGCTTCGTGTATCATCTGGCTGGACTTTTGTAATCTCTTCTAATTCGCAAGTAAAAGCTGGACAGCATTGCAACAAACTTTGTGAGTGCATTACCACAGACGTCATCATGCAGTCAAAAATGTCAAATTTATATTATTTTTCCATTTTTGTTATCCAAGGTTGCAGAAAGTGGTAGTCGGTACTTGGTCGGCGGGTCATTGACAAAGGATTAATCGGCAGTCGAGCGACTAATAGGATTTAGTCGGCCATTAGTCGGTTTTGAATTTTTTAATTATTTTAAATATATAAATCAATTTTTATATACATATTCTTATATATTTACATTGATTTGTACATTTTCTATATTATCATAATGAAATAAAAGAATTAATTGCCTTTAAATATAACATTAAGCATATTAAAATAAGTTTGCTTTTAAAAAAATCGAAAAACTATAAAAAATAAAAAATCTCTATGTAAAAGCCAGCTGAGTCAGTCGACTAGACCGACTAGTCAGCCCGATTAGTCGGGTTGACCGACTAATGGCCGACTAGGCATAGTCGAGTCGGCTACCCCACCGACTCGACTAGTCGGGCAGAATAATCGACATAGTCGGTCGACTTTTACAACAGTGTTGTTGTCATTTTATTTTTATTATAATCTTTAATATTATACAAATCAAAAAGTCAAAATCTTTGGATGTACCTTTTTGGCTTGGATGCAGTTTTGGGGATAAAAGGGTTGCTTCTTTTAATGGGTTAACTCCTTATATAAAGCAACCTACTCCTATGTACAAGGGAGATGAAATGAACATAATTCCGTTTAGCCATTGACTTTATCCGTATTTCCCCTTTGAATTTTCTCTCCTCTTCAATCATCCATCCACTATCCTCCCTGGTCATCTTCCCTCCTTACGCAGCTTAGCATGTTCCTTTTTATCTCCTTACCCTAACTTTCTCTCTTTTTACCCCACAGAAAGTCTTCCCTAAATTTCAATTTGTATTACATTAGATGGTATGATTCTATCTGGGTAATTGTATACATGCTAACCAAGTCAGCCCATTTCTCGACAGTTAAGGTCAAGTTCACTACGTAACCATTAACAAATCTTTATCTGAGAGAGATCATACGAATTCCTGGCGTTCAAGGACATAGCGTTTAATCAAGGGCCGCAATTCACAAGCAATTTCTAGCAAGCTTTGCATAAAAATGTCAATACCATTGTAAATGCAAGTACACCATACCACCCAAAGCAAACGGCCAAATCAAGTTAACAATTCATACTGTTAGAGCTATCTTGTTATTAGATCATGTCATTTATTTATTCATTGATTCATGTAACCCTTCGAGGTCTTTTATGTAATTGCTCTTTTTAACTCTCTAAGATTCCATGCTATAGAAGAAACCCTAGATCCATGGACTAATCATTCTCCACATGGTATGAAAGCAACGGTCCTAGACCGGGGCTCATACCTCGCACTTGCTGCCACCGCCCTCTCCTTCGTTCCCCGGCCCTCGCACAGGCCCTCTTCTCTACCTAGGGCCCTGCGCAAAGCCCTCTCCTTCCCAGTCGGCGGCACCAGGGCAGCCAAGGCTTACAGTCTAGGCTATCGGAGGGCGCAGCCAGGACCTTCCAGGCCACATACAGCCGTCGCCGAATCCTAGGCACCCAGCCGGTGCCTCCAGCCACCACCCAGACCTCCTGGCCACAACCAGGCTGCTGCCCAGACCGTATCCAGGCCCTCTCCAGGGCTGCCAGCAGCAGACTCTAGGCCTTTCAGTGCAGTTCTAAAGCCTCACCAGGCAATCTATGCCCTTCTCTGGGCCCAAGGGGGCACCAACGGCAATTATGGGGTGCCACAAGACATCTAGAGCAGATCTAAAGCCACCGGCTACCAACTTCAGACCACCACAAGCGACAATCTGAAGCCAATCTGATCGTGTGCAGGCCATCTCGGCCTCTTCCCGTGCACAAGACCTAAGTTACAAGATTAGAGTATCGTGCCCTCATTATATGATCATTTGAGAATGTGCAAACCACCGTTAATCTCCATATTGGACCGCGACGGCATCATACTCTACGGAGACCAAACCCTTGTACATTGCATCTTCTATAATGGTACAAAGGACTTCTATCAAACTCAAGGGAACGGACAACTATGCGTTCTGGTCTCGGACCTTCAAGGTGCCCGTCGATGGTTAAGGGACTTCTATCACTCGCCTAATAAAGGTTCTATAGAACTCTATTCCGAGAAGATTACTCCTATTACGCATCAAGCTACTACCTCAGATATTTTAGCCAACTCTGCTTTTGCCTCGGTACCAACTTGGATCATTTACTCGAGTACGTCCAGCCACTAGACTGGAGAAAGCGGTCTTATAACATCTTCTCAACCCTCTTCCATGGTGAAGTCGGTCCGGCTAGCCAATGGTGATAATTCTCATGTTACCAACATTGGGACTGTGGAGTTCTCATCCAAGCTCAAGCCCTTTGGCGTATACTACGCACACAATTTTCCTCTGAGCTTTTTTTTTTTTTTGAAAACAGAACGATTCGGGGGAGACACATGGTGGTGTTCGCCCCAATTTTATTAAAAACGAGAAGAGGGAGATGGGAAGAGAGGTACATAGTGATACAAACACCAGGGATCAAGAGGATCCCTGTCAATACCACAGTCCACAACCCAAACACCCACACGCGACGACAGCATCACCGGAGCATCCACTCATTCAGAAGTAACTCCACATGCGCTAAAACATTCTCCCTGTAGAACCTTTGGCCCCTGAAAATCTTGGCGTTCCTAGCGAGCCATAAAGCCCAGATGCAAGCGAGGGGGCGGAGCAATTCCCACCTTTGCCGATCAGCACGAGAGCGCAAAGTGCTCCAGAACGATTCGGCCGAAGAAGCGTCCACCCAAGACACATTGAGGCCCTCCCAAATGGAGGTAGAGCACGGACAACAGAAGAAGAGATGTTGCACAGTCTCCATCTCGCCGGTACACAGCACACAATCCATGGCGCCATCCCCCGATAGGAACATAGCACATCTATCGCGGGTCAATACCCTACCGCGGCGCAATAGCCACATGAAAAAAGCCACCTTCTCCGGCAAATTTAAAGTCCACAGCCACCCCAGATCATTGCAAAGGGGGGTACGATCAGAGATTGGTTGATGGGAGATCACCTTGAATGCCCGCCTCGAGGAGAAGGCGCCGTCACGCCAGATCCAATGATCCCTTCCATTGGATGGCGTTGGCGCATCCCTAAGCTGCTGCAGGAGGCTTAAGAGGTCATCGAAGCGCTCGTCGGAGAGGTTGGCCGCAAAGGAAGGGAACCAGCTGCCCCCGCCCCAAGCGGAAGCCACCGAAGCACCAGAGTTAGACGCCAAGGCACAGAGACGAGGGAAGGAGCTACCGAGAGTGGCGTCCCCCGCCCATGCGTCGTGCCAAAAAAGGAACGAGTTGCCATCACCCAGAACCTGCTTGAACAGATGAGAGAACCGCCTAGCCGTCGAGGCGATTCCCCTCCAAAAAGGCGTCCCAAAACGCGAAGCGTCGGCATCTCGCAGCATGTCCACTCCGATGGAGAGAATATCACGCAGCATAGAGGGAAAGAAGCCAGAGGCGGTACCCCAAAGCTTGTTGACCCATTTAAGCATGAGAGCATCGTTGACCAGATCCAGGCTACGAATCCCGAGCCCACCATCGCACTTCCTTTTCGCCACATCCTTCCAGGCCACCAGATGGATGCCCCGCGACGCGGAGCCCCTTCTTCCCCATAGAAATGTCCGCATAAGGCCCTCGAGCCTCCTCTTGATCCCCACCGGAATGGCCCAGTTCGACAAAAAATAGATTGGAATAGCTGCCAAAACCGACCTGATGAGCACAAGACGCCCACCCCTGGAAAGCATCGCCGCACTCCACCCAGTAAGCCTTCTCTCCGCCTTATCCATGACCCTGTTCCAATGGGACAATCTCGCCCTTCTCGCGCCCAGCGGTAGGCCCAGGTAATCGATTGGAAGAGCAGAGGGGGAACACCCCAGAATCATGCCACAAGCCGCCGCATACCGATCATCCCAAGCGAAAGGAATCAACTTGGATTTGGAGTGGTTGATTCGTAACCCCGAGAGCTCGCTAAAGATGGCGAAAGTGACAGCCATCCCTTTAACCTCCTCCAGACCCCCCTCTATGAAGGCGATTGTGTCGTCCGCATACTGGAGGGTTGGAGAGTTGTTGAAGTTACACGAGAAGCCGGATGAGAAGCCCCTCGCGATCACCCTATCCGCCATTCTCGGGAGCACGTCAGCGGCAATGACGAAGAGCATGGGTGCCAGAGGGCACCCCTGCCGCACACCCCTCCTTGGTTGAAACCGGCTGCCAACGAAACGGCCATTCAACATGATTGATAAGGATGCCGTAGAAACGCATCGGCGCATCCAGGAGATCCAAATATTTGGGAACCCGCGAGCACGCAGCACAGACCAAAGGAAGCTCCAGTCCAAGGAGTCATATGCCTTTGCGAAGTCCACCTTCCAAAGAAAGCCGTGCTTCCCCCGCCTCACCCAGCTGTCAACCATCTCAGAGGCAAGAGCCGACACATCGGAGATTGAACGGCCGGGGATGAATGCCACCTGTGAGGGATGGATCAGAAAATCTAAAACCACCGCCAGCCTCCTCGCAAGCACTTTCGCAACAATCAAGTACAGAGCATTCGAGATTGCAATAGGGCGATAGTCATCAATAGCAGTTGGAGATTGAGATTTCGGGATAAGAACAATAAGAGCCCTATTAATCCCATCGAAGCCAAAGTTCCCCGAAGAGAATTCCACGACAACCTCCCAAACCTCATGTCCCACCACATCCCAAAAATCCTTGAAAAAGGCTATAGGGAAGCCATCGGGGCCCGACGAGGCATCGACATTGAGATCCCACACAGCAGCCTTTAATTCGTCGATGGAGAAGCCGCGGGTCAACTCCGCACATTGCGCGGAGGAAAGGATAGGAACATCCTCCCCCAGCCAGCGCCAGCGCCGAGGCAAACGAACCGAAGAGAAGTCCCTGAAGTAGTCCGCCACCGCATTCCCAATCGCGTCCTCGCCCACCACCTCGCGCCCCCCAAACGACATCGAGCGAACCAAATTTGACCGCCTCCTGTTTGAAGCCGCTCTGTGAAAGAAGGAGGAATTTGCGTCTCCTTCTTTGATCCACCTCAACTTCGCACGCTGTCGCCATTCCGTGACCCTCTTCCTCTCCTCCTTCTCAACCGCAGCCATCGCCGCCGACCTGGAAGCCAGCTCGTCAGCACGGAGCTCCCTCAGCCCCTCCAAGGAGTCCAGCTCGTTGACGATAGCCTCCGCCTCCTTCCTCGCCGCAAGCCTAGCCTCCCGCGATCTTTTCTTGAAGTGGGACAGGACGCCCCTCAGCCGCTCTAATTTCTTGCGGAGCCTGACGACCGCCGATCGACCTTCGCAAGGTTCCGCCCAAGAAGAAGCCACCAGCACGCGGAAATCCTCCTCAAGCATCCAACATCTTTCGTATCTGAAGAACCCAGTCCGTGGGGAAGACACCTGTGAGTCCCAGACGATCGGAGAATGGTCGGAGAACGCGCGAGGACGCGAGAGAACCGTCGCCAAAGGGAATAGATCCATGAAGGCCGTCGACGCGAGAAACCTATCAATGCATGATTTCGAAGAAGAGTTCCTCCATGTGAACCTGACGTCCGTCGCCGTTAAGTCCTGTAGAGCCAAGTCATTGACGAAGGCCTTGAACTCCGCCGAGCCCGGGCCGAACCTCCCCTGAACCGGGGTCTATCCGTCGAACGAAGCGTGACATTAAAGTCTCCTCCGATAAGCCAAGGCAGCCCCGCGTAGTCCACGGAGGCGTTGCGAAGCTCATCCCATAGCTCCTTCCTTCTCGCCG
Source organism: Ottelia alismoides (assembly GCA_037367405.1). Classification (NCBI taxonomy): domain Eukaryota; kingdom Viridiplantae; phylum Streptophyta; class Magnoliopsida; order Alismatales; family Hydrocharitaceae; genus Ottelia; species Ottelia alismoides. The sequence goes on along the minus strand of JAZKJV010007943.1, from coordinate 36,403 downwards.
CGTCGCAAGGGCCGTAGGCGCAAGAGAGAACCAAGGATAGAGAGTCGTCCTTCCTGGAGAGCAGAACCGAGATGGAGTGGTTTCCCTTCACAGCAGAGACAAGGGAGAACCGAGAAGACTTCCAGGCGATAAGCACCCCTCCAGCACTCCCCGCCGCAGGAAGAGCAGAGAACTGATCAAGATCCCCCGCCCTGAGGGAACGCCAGACATCATCGTCCAGAGAGGCCAACTTGGTTTCTTGAAGGAGGACAGCGTCGCACCCCCATTCCTTGAATCTGGAGCCCAGGGTATTTCTCTTAGCCGCAACCCCCATGCCCCGAACGTTCCAGGAGAGGACCTTCATTTAGCAACCTCGTTGAGACCCCCTGAAGGTACCACCCCCGCTGCTTCCGCCACCGCCTCTTCGAAGGACAGGCAAGTGTGGTGCTCCCTAGACCGCGAACGAGCGGCCCGCCTTCTTCTGTAACGTTTGCAAGATCTCTTCGACGAATCGATGGCTGGAGCCATGTCAACGAGGGACTCCGGGTCCCCCACCACAGCCGAAGCCCCATGAGAGCCCCCCACCACTGCCGATGCCCCAGCCTGAGGCGCGGAAGACTCCGGGTGCTGGTTGATAGACAAAGAGCCTGAGTGCGGTGCAAGGAGCAAAGGAGAAGAAAGGAGCAGGGCGCCCGGGTCCGACTGCGGAAGAGAGTCCAGAGGGTGGCCCGAACCCGAAAGAGCACCCGCCCGACCCGGGGCAAAGGAAGGATCCGCCTTGGAGAAATGGATCAGGGCTGCGTCAGCAACCCGAGGTACCGATTGACGCACGGCTCCGAATGATGACGAGGCGGCACGCCCAAGAATGGAAGCGCCAGGAGAGAAGATCCGAAAGGCAGAGCCTTGCGACCCCACCGCGAATGTCAAATCTGCACCGAAAGTCGTGCACCTACCCTCCACATCATCCCAACCGCCTGCCACGTCCCCCCGCGTACTCCCGAGGGCGGCTACCATGCAACGATGCCATGCGGTGGGATGGCCTTCACGTACATCAGGGGGAGAGGGCCTTACGTAAACATCATAGCAAGGCGCACCCTCGAGAGGCGCCCCCAGTTGCGGCGAGAATATCGATGCGACCCCCTACCGGGGCTGTGACTCCTCGGTAAACGAAACGAGCCTGTTGTCGGTCTCCCCCACCGGAGCCCGCCGCTCCGGCAGGGAGGGAGGCGGCGGCGGCTGCACCACAGAGAACTCGATTCTACAGAAGAATCTTCCCAAATTTAACACTTCAAAGAACACCTGCCCTACCGCCCTGTCAAGGAATGCCTTGTTGCACTCCATAAGGATCTTCGTTGCCTCAGGATCATCTCCAGGTGCTAGGCCGTCGCTGGTAACGTCTAGTACCTCACCCCACCTTCGAAGAGGACGCCGAAGGCAATGAACGGATCTAGATAAGAAAGGGACCCCCCTGACCTCAGCCACGCAAACCTCCAGGTTCGAGCAGGCACCGTCTGCGAAACGCAGATCCCTCCACACGATCCCTCCATGAGGTCCTGCTTGAATCAAACGGGAACGCTGGTCCCCAAGAAGACCTCTAACGCCGCATCTTTTCGAACCCAGCAGGAACAGGTCTCCCGAGAAGCTCGTCCCCAGAAGCTCAAGAAGACTGTTGCTCACCTCCTCCAAGGAGAGGCACCGGTCGAGGAAGACCCCTACCAGCACCCGACCTTGGCGCGCCACACCAGCCCCCCCCCTCCGAATGAGCTGCACCCCCCGCTCCCCCCGCCCCCTCCATCGAGACGCTCCCAGAAGCACCCACCACCCTCCCAGCTTCGAAATGCACCCTTGACGTGAGAGCAACAAGTGTGTGAAAGCCATCTCTCCCAGAGCACCCGCCACCCTCCGCCGAAGAACGCGGTCCTCTCCCCGCGACCACCTGCGCGAAAGACCTGTATGCAGCGCCCGAGGCAAAACCTTCTGCATGAAGCCCCCCCGAGCCAGCAGCAGCCCCTCGATGGGAATGGCCACCGAGAGAGAAACCGACAGCCCCCCGAGATTGTGCACCACACCCCGCTTGCTTGTGCCCCAGGCCACCGCAAGAAAAGCAGCGAGGCCTTGCCGCACAGACCGAAGCCAAGTGACCCTTCACCCCACACCGCCAACATGTGCGACCAAGCTTCTTGTGAGAGACCGCCACCCAACCTGTATCCTTAAGAAGCTTCTCCTCCCCTTCGGCAGCCACGAACTGGGGGCTGACTTCCTGTGAGGACGAAGCACAGCCCTTCCCCTTGTCCCTCTCGCTAGGAACAAAGTGCACGATCTCCTTCCCGGTCGCCCTCGGAGTCGCCCTCTGAGTCTCCATCGGCTTTCTTCGGTGCATCTCCTCTGAGCTTATTATCAGTTCATAAGCTATGTGTTGAATTGTCGAGTAATTTTTGACAAATTCTATCGTTATTTTCATGACATCGGGACAATGCAGATTCTTTTGTGGGGGACATGAGAAGAACGGCCTTTATTACCTTGATATCCATGATGATTCGACCTTTGCAGATGTTGTATCCGTATTTGTTGATCCGTTCCTATGGCATTTGTGGCTCGGCCACCCATCTGCTAAAGCTCTTTCCTAAATGTTTCCGGAATTATCATCTCTGAAACCTTTTGAGTGTGAAACATGACAGTTCGGCAAATACTATCGGGCTTCTTTTCCTCATAGGACTGAGCCATGTCGATCATTACCTTTCTCTTTAGTCCATTGTGATATTTTAGGATCTTGTCATGTTCGTATCATTGCTGGTCATAGATACTTTGCAGTCTTTATGGATGATTATTGTAGGCCCTCTTTGGTCTATTTGATCAATGAATGGTCAAAAATTAATACTATTATTAAGTCCTTTAAGCTTATTAAAGCATCCTTCTCTACATGTATTCGCGCTACCAAGACTGACAATACTCTTGAGTTCACTCAACAAGATTTGGTGTCTTTCTTTGCTTCTCAGGGGACTATACATCATACTTCTTGTCCGTATACCTCCCAGCGAAATGGGGTAGTGGAAAGGAAACGTAAGAATCTACTTGTATAGCACGGTCTCTACTCGCTCAGATGAAGGTTCCAAAGCCCTACTGGGGGGATGCCATTCTTACTGCAGTCCATCTCCTAAACAGAGTTCTACCTTATGTCCTAAAAGGGGACACTCATTTCTCCTTATTGTAACCCAATGAGCCACCTTTTCCATCACCATTGAGGATCTTTGGGTGCATTGCGTTTGTCGATAATTTCCATGCTACTGACAAGTTGTTTCCTAGGACTATCAAGTGTGTTTTCCTTGGGTACTCTCGCACTCAGAAGTGTTATAACTGCTATGATAAATTAGGCACCGATACTATTTTTCTGTCAATGTCACTTTCTTTAAGCAGACTAGCTATTTTATATAGTCTATCAATGGCATCAATTTGGATCTACCACCACCACTGATTGTTTATAAACGCAAATACACTACTTTACATGCTTTTCTGCCTTTACGTGTTCCTTGTTTGCGTGATGATATGCATTCTTCAAGTGCTCCCACATTAATGCACCGGATGTGCCTCAAGAGCTTCCTATAGCTCTCCGAAAATCAAAGAGGCAATCAATATTTCATCATATGTCACATTTTACTTCTATTGATGTTTGTCTAGCTGTGACAAAAGATTTTCATATGCTCAAATGGCTATTTCCATTCCTCGAGATCATCATAACGCATCGCAGGACCATGGTTGACAACAAGCCATGGATGAGGAGATGGATGCACTTAGATCCCATGGCACGTGGGATCTGATGCCAAGCCCCTTGAGAGTCAAACTTGTGACATGCAGATGGATCTTCAAGACCAAACAGTCGCCTGACGGTCAATTGATAGATTGAAAATCAGGATGGTTGCTAAAGGCTTCACATAGACCTATGGGGTGGATTACTTTGAGACTTTCTCTTTAGTTACCAGAATGGGAATCATACGCACCATTCTTTGGGTTGTTGTTAATAAGGATTGCTTACAACTAGATGTGAAGAATGCCTTTCTCTATGGCAACCTCGAGGAGGAGGCTTACACTTTACATGATGCAGCCACTGGGTTAAGAAGTTGAGGGGAGTGTGTGTCGACTTCGTAAAGCCATTTATGGCGTAAAACAAAGTCCTCGTGCATGGTTTGACATGCTTACTGTAGAAATATGTTTCTATATTTCTATGTTCTTGTATTAGTTTATCTATTTTCTTTTCCTCTTGTTTGTTTTATGTAATTTATAGGCCTCTCCTCTATATAAGAGAGTCTAGGGTTCAAGGAATAAACAAATCTCTTATTTTTCTCAACATGGTATCAGAGCAGCGGTCCTAGACCGGAGCTCTTGTACCTGAAACCCTAACCCTAGCCCCACCTCCGACCATCTCGCACGGAGCCACACTACCCATGGCATCGTCGCCCCCCATGTGCCCCTCCCCTGCAGCCAGATCGCTCCTGCGGCTGAACCGCCCACTTGCGGCTATAGCCGCCAAAGCTATCGCCGCAACAGGGACATCTTCTCCTTGACGAAGTTGGTTGCTATTTAAGTCTACACATGCAACCAACCTCCCTTATGTCCGTGTAGACAAGTATTTCGTCAAGTCTACAATCATTGTCTCCTTCGACCGACAATATGCCAGAGAACAAATATAGATATCCCCATCACAGACGCCTTCAGAGGTCCAGCGCTCATAGTCAAGATGGATGGGTCGAATTATAAGTTGTAGGCCATGCAGTTCATAAACCCAAGGAAGGAAATATCGATATCGATATCGTTTTGATACAATGTCGATACCGATATATCGCCGATATATCGGCGATATATCGACGCATATCGCCGAAACCCGGTATCCATTAGGCATTTTCTCCTGTCGATACCCGATATCGTCCATATCGGCGATATATCGGTGACCTGTCGATACCGATATATCGCCGATATATCGACGATATATCGCGATATGGCGATCCCTGGTAAACCTAATGAAGTCAATGGGTAAGTAGCATATTCTTACCGAGGAAGAACGGACGGAGAAGACATGGTTGTATGCCTCATGGGAGTCTGATGACGCATATGCTCAGGTTTGTTTGCAAATGATGTCCTGCACCAGCCCACTGTGAAAGCCATGTGGGATATTCTTGCTGCTACTATTCACGGACCAAGAATGAAACAAAAATTCTATAACTTCAGCATGGCATCTTCACAATAAAGTGGAACGGTCGACCTTTACATGTTCATTATACGACCTTGTGCGGGATGTTTGAGAAGCTTAATAGCTTCATGCCTCTCACGGCTACTCCAAAGAAATTGAAGACATACAGGAATGCTACGATGGTTGGAGTCTTCCTGGCCTCTCTTGACTCACAGTATGAGGTTGCTTCCTCCCAGATACTGACCGATGCTACCATTTCTCCCATGGACAAGGTCTTCCGTAGATTGAGCCAAGATCAATATCTCAACTCCCGCTCCAGTGCCGAATTCCTCTGCCATGGCAGCCTCTCATGGAAGAGGTCGTCCATCTCACTTCCGTGGAAGAGGATCATGTGGTAAAGGTGGTTGTAGTCATGGACCACCTTGTACCTATTGTCATAGATCTGGTCATTCAGAAGATACATGCTACTCCAAGCATAGTTTCCCAGCGTCCGCATGAATAGTAGAGCAGGTTCAGCATTATACAGCTCCATCCACATCAGATCAGCGATATGATGAGATTGTATCTCGACTTAGAGGCCTCATGCCCCCATGCAATACCCCTTCACATGCTCCAAAGAACAGTTTGGACATTGCTGCTATTGCAGGAGCTAGTACCTCAGGTAGTGTTCATGTCTCTACTTCCTATCAAGATTCAGATATCTCGAATGGATCATAGATTCTGGTGCCACACATCAGTTGTGTGGAGATGGAGATCATCTCATAGCCAACAGGCAGGTTTCTCTATGGACGGCGGTGGTCATAGCAGATGGGACTCATTCTCCAATCACATGACAGGGTGAGATCACCTTAACGCCCTCTATGCGATTGTATAATACTATAATGTGATGCATGCTCCTGATTTCTCAATGAATTTACTGTCTATCAGTCAAATTAGAGATTTAAATTGTAGAGCAATATTTGATCCATCATCTTTTTTTCAAGACATTCTTACAGGCCGAGTGATTAGGTGTGGCTGTGAGCAGGGTGGTCTCTATCGACTGGTTGGCCTATCCTTCCATTCCACTGGACCGGTCTCTACTTTCCTTTGGCATCTACGTTTCGGTCATCTTCCACTTCAGAAACTATGTCAAGTCCTTCCTCATATTTCACCCCGTTCATCATTCAATTGTGAATGTCAGTTAGGGAAGCATCATCGGTCTGTCTTCCCTAGTAGTCAGAGTCGAAGCAGCAGCCCCCTTTTGAGTTTTTCCATGTAGACATTTGGGGTAAAAGTCGTGTTCCCGATCATCAGGGACACAAATTCTATCTAGTTGTTGTGGATGATTTTAGTCGCTTGTCTTGGGTTTTCTTGTTGAAGAATAGATCAGAAGCTGGAAATGCAAAAATAAATTTCATTAAAGAAGTGCATAATGTTTTTTCAACCTCTGTCAAAATTATATTGACGGATAACGTGTTGGAATTCTGCACTCATGTGCTCTCTCTCAATAATTATCATCTCATCTTCAAAAATCATATGCTTATACGTTTCAACAGAACGATGTTGCTAAAAGAAAGCATTGTCACCTTCCTGATGTCACTCGTACCCTCCTGATCCAGAGTTGTGCACCACATTCTTTCTGTGTGATGCGGTTCTCACGGCTTGTTATCTCATTAACCGTATGCCCTCGTCGGTGCTGGGGGAGAAGGTTCCTTTTTCCCTTGTTTTCCCTGACAAGGAATTGTTCTCTCCTAGCCCTCTGTTTTTGGATATGTAGCGTTTGTTCATCGGTTGTCTCCAGGGATTGACGAGTTCTCTCCTAGGGTCCATTTCGGGGTAACACGGTTTACCCTTATGCATTCCTGGGTTGAAATTCTATCACAAGTCAATGTGACATCATATCACATTCCTTATTTCAACCCTCTCAAACCCTCATAACCATCCAAACAGCTACTATATACAAGAGGTTACTCCAACCCACCTCATCCCAGTAACCAAACAGATCCCTAGGGTTGTCAAATGTGTCTCCGTTGGGTACTCCAGAACTCAGAAGGGCTAGCGTTGTTATGATCCACTACACAAGAGATATTATGTCAGTGCAGATGTCACATTTTTTGTGTCTGTCATGTACTTTTCTCCTACAAGTGACGGGTCGACACCTTCAGATCGGATGAGGTCTATACTCCACCACCACCCATACACCAACTACCCTCGTCACCATATCCACTACCACCTCCTCCATCACCACCATCAACCCTGCCTCCTCCTATTGTTCTGGTTCCACCACTACCACATCACTACAACCGACGGCCTGCTCATGCTCATGGTCCATCCTCTAGCACGCCCCAGGTTTGTTCTGAAAACATTACTTCTAATGATGGGACTGATATTGTTTCTCAGCAAGAGTTACCTCTGGAGGTTGATGATTAGGTTGGTAGAAAGGATGATGATGATCTCGATTTACCTATTGCCATTAGGAAACAGAAGCGTTCATGTGCCACATATCCGATTGCTTCTCATGTCACCTTCGAGCATCTAACGGGTGATTTCAAGAGGTTTGTTACTGCTTTATCCACCGTGGCCATACCACGGGCTTACCAGGAGGCATTGACAGATAGCAGGTGGTGTCTAGATATGGAGGAGGAGATGACGGCTCTTCAATCTAGAGGTACATGGAGTCTGGTCCCGGCCCCCACTGGGGTGGCTATAATAAGTTGCAAAAGGATTTTACAGTGAAACAGAATGCAGATGGTAGTATTGATCGATACAAGGTTCGTTTAGTAGCTCGTGGCTTTACTCAGACATATGGGGTGGATTTATCTCCAGTTGCTCGTCACTCTACCCTATGGATTCTGTTATCAATTGTTATGATTATAGATTGGACTCTATTTCAAGTTGATGCCAAGAATGCCTTTTTATATGGTGATCTTCACAAGGAAGTCTACATGCAGTGACGGGTCCGCTGCTGAGGGGGGAGTGTTCACAAGTGTGTAGACTTCATAAGGCAATCTATGGCCTTAAGCAGAGCCCGAGAGCTTGGTTCCAGAAGCTCTCAGATTTGTTTGAGAAGCAGGAGTTTAGACGATCGAATGCATATCATTCCCTTTTCATACAGAGAACCTCCAGAGGTACGATTGCTATTATGGTGTATGTTGATGATATACTTATTACAGGAGATGACATACAAGGAATCAAGAGGGCGAAAGAATTTCTGGGTCGTGAATTTGTTACCAAGGATCTTGGAGCTCTTAAATACTTTCTGGGACTGGAGTTTGCCAGAAATCAACAAGGGCTTGTGATGACTTACAGTAAATATGTCACTGATTTGCTAAGTGACACGGGAATGCTTGGATGTCAACCTGCCACCACACCCATGGATCCAAGCATGAAGCTATATGATGATGATACCGATGAGGTTGACAGGAGAAGGTTAGTGGGAAAGCTTCTTTATGTTACCATTACCAGACTCAATATTTCATTTGTTGTGAGTCGGGTAACCCAGTTCATGGAACAACCTCGTCAGGTACATATTGATGCTATACAAATGATATTAAAGTATTTTAAATCATCTCCAGATGCAGGGCTGCTATTTAAAAGAGGTGGCACCATCACTATCTCAACATGCGCAAACGTGGATTATGCAGAGTGCCCCAACGACAAGAAGTCCACAACTGGATTTGCTATATTTGCTGGAGATTCACTTGTCTCGTGGAAAAGCAAAAAATCAAATTGTAGTTGCAAGATCTAGTGTCGAATCTAAGTATAGTGATATGGCACAAGCATGTACAGAAATGATGTGGGTTCGAGCAGTCCTTACAGATATACATATAGATGTACCTCTTCCCATGTCGCTAAAATGCGACAATCAGGATGTCATGTTTATTGCTAATAATCATGCATTCCACGAAAAGACGAAGCACATTGAGGTTGATTACCAATATATACGTGACATGATTCAGAAGGGATTCATTTCTAAATCCCATGTCAACTCAGGGGACCAGACAGCAGACATTTTAACCAAGGCCTTACTTAGAGGATCATTTCAAAAGTGTTCATCCAAGCTGAGCATGATAGATGCCCATGCTCCGTCTTGAGGGGAAGTGTAGAGATATATTTCTAATTTCTACGTTTCTGTAATAGTTTATCTATTTTCTTTTCCTCTTGTCTATTTTATGTAATTTGCCCATAGGCCTCTCCTTTCTATAAGAGAGTCCAGGGGCTCAAGAAATAAACAAGTCTCATATTTTTCCCAACACTTAGTACTGAGATCAGCTCTCTTGGCTTCCATAGGATGACATATGACTAGGTTGTCTTTGTCAGACATTGATCTACAAGCACCATTGTACTTGCAGTCTATGTTGATGATATGCTTGTCATTAGGTATGACGAAGCAAGTATTTCAGAGACCAAGATCTTCCTTCAGAAGGTCTTTACCACGATGCATCTTGAACAACTTCGTTACCTTCTTGACATTAAGGTGATACACACTACAAAGGGACTGCATCTCTCACAGCGGAAGTATGGTCTAGATATTCTTATTGAGGTTGGACTACTTGGATGCAAGGCATCTAATATCCATACATAACTGAGGAAGTACTATACATATGCTGATCATGGGTTTGAGGATATTACACAATATAAAATCCTAGTGGGAAAACTGTTCTACCACACTCTTGCCAGGCCGGATATATTGTATGTTGTGAGCAGAGCCAGCCAGCAATGGAGAAACCTCTTTACAGTCATTGGCGTGATGTTCTTCCAATCTTTCGATATTTGAAGGAATCTCCAAGTTGAAGCCTCTTCTGTAAGGTCAACGGTCACATTGATGTGTCCGATTATGCAAATGCAGATATGCCAGATCATTTGAGGACAATCGATCCATTATGGGCTATGTTATGTTTGTTGGCGGCAACATTGTTACTTGGCGGAGCAAGAAGCAAATAGTGGTCTCTAGATAGAGTGCAGATACAGAATACATGACAATGGCCCAAGCCCCTTGCGAGATTACCTGCTTTGTCTCCTTTGTATAGGAACTTGGAGTTCATGCTACTCCTCTCGTACCTTTATACTGTGAGAACAAGTATGCTATATGCATTGTCACCAACCTAGTATTTCATGAGCGGACTAAACACATCGAGGTTGACAGTCACTTCATTCGTGATGCAGTACGAGGAGGCAAGGTTTTAAATTTTGATATTGGATATCATATCGACACCATATCAAAATGAAATTTCACTGAAATTTCACGGAAATTTCAGTAAACTTCAGTCACATTTCGCCCAAATCGAGCAACATTTGTGAAGGAAGGCCCTCATATCAGCATTTCGCTAGAAATTTCGATTCATGTTGAAATCGAAATTTTGTCGATATTTCGCGAAATCTGAAACTATGCAAAGAGGGAAGATCACTACTCCGCATATCTCCACAGATCTTCAGCTTGCAGAAGTATTCACGAAGGTGCTACTGAAGAAATGTCTCATGGATGATTTTTAAGCTGGGCATGATCGATAGATATGCTTCAACTTGAGGGAGTGTTAGAGTTATCTTGTTATTAGACTGTGTCGTTTGTTTATTCATTGAGTCATGTAACCCTTCGAGGTCCTTTATATAATTCCTCTTTTTAGCTCTCTAGAGTTTCACATTATATAAGAAACCCTAGACCCATGGAATAAAGTAAGCAATTCATCCTCTCATCCTTCTCTTGGAAGATTTGGCAAAATTAGGTGTACTGGAATCGTAGAGATCTTGGGAAGATCACGTGCACCTGGACCTAGTTGAGTTCAGGTAACACAACAAGCTTGTAAAAGTCGACCGACTAGGCCAACAAGTCGGTCCGACGAGTTGAGTCGGGGGTGGGGGGGGAGGGGACAGCCGACTCGACTAGGCCTAGTCGGTCAACCCGACTAATCGGCCGACTTTTACATCAAGCATTTTTAGCTTTTTTGCTTATTTTAAAAGCAAACTTATACTAATATGCTTAATGTTATATTTAAAGTCAATTACTTCTTTTGTTTGTCTCATTATGATAGTATAAAAATGTACAAATCTATGTTGATATGTAAGAATATATGCATAAAAAAATGATTTATATATTTAAAATGATTAAAAATTTTAAAATCGACTAATGGCCGACTAAATCTGATTAGTCATCCGACCGACGATTAATCCTTAGTTAGTGACCCTGCCGACCGAGTACCGACTACTACCGCTTTCTGCAACCTTGTAAAACTATAATTAACATTCCAGTATCGACGTTGTACCTTTTTAAGGTCTTCTACAGACGAAGATACTTGAGTCCATACTCATGGATTGAGAATGGAGAAAATGTCTTGTGTGTTAACAAGGATCTAGAGAGATGAACAAAACTGTCCATACATTCAAAAGCAAACGCAAACAACGAAGGACCAACAAAACAATTGTGATGATTATCAGTACAGACTATTAAAATTTCAACATGGATTTGATAAGAATCCATGAAGCGGGCCCTACTTAAAGTGGGAGAAGGCTTTGTTATTTTTAGCAGTATAGACTACTAGAATTTCAAGTTGATGATTTTGTATTTCTAAATATTTAACCAATGAAAGGCATGAGGTCTAAAGTTCGAATAAAGTTGGCAACCATATTTTTTGGACCACTTGAAATTCAAGAAGATCTGAAGGCCTGGAAGCCCCTTGAAGCTCTTGGAGCTGCTCTTCTCCCCAAATGAGAGCTGCATGTAAGATTGGTCTCTAATTTGGAGACCCAAAAGAGGTACATGATAAACCATCTTTTGCTGACATTCATGTATTTCTAACCACTCTAAATCCACTATTATGGGTTTTCTATACAATTTTGACCAAGTTATTACTCATATTTTTTTTACTAAACTAAATCTAATTTTTGATTTGCTTCTTTATATTCCAACATGCTTAAGAATCCTTGGGGGACAGTGAAGATTTGAAAGTTTGTGATACCATATAACCATTTTTTCCCAGAAACATTAGATTACTTTTTAAAATCTTAAGCTAGATACTTTATACTTGCATATGTTGTCCTCTGTTTGAAAATTGAAGATAGTACAACCATCAGGTGTGTTTAAACCACACTTAGAAGTCATAGATTTAAGCCCCACATCCAGTTTATACTAATCTGCTTTTGCATGTCCTTGCATTCCTCAATGAACGGGCATGGACATGGGCATAGATACGTAGAATTCATCTTTACTACTAGAAAAATGGGTATATACAACTAAGGAATCCACGACCAACTTTTAATAACTAAGCTCATTGAATGAACTCAAAATGATCAAATAAGGCTGGAGCAATGTGCTTGGTATGTGTACTATCCCCCCAAAAAGGCTAGCACTTTCAAACTGGAACCGATCAATTTCTATCATGATGATGGGACTACCAAATCTCGGCTAACCCAGTATTACACAACTGCGCCTAATGCAGTGGTAGAACCAGAAAGCTATCAGGCACCCGTTAATTTCCGAATATCCTATAAGTTTACATATAAACATATTTCTTATTATTCCATTTAGTATCCTTAGTTAATCTCAAATGTCATATTAAAACTGATGATCCTTTTATGCAAGATGTCGTTCACATGAATTTGCATGATTTCATGCCTTGTTTTGCTAACAGGATATTTTTAAAAAAAAACCTTTGACTTTGCTCTCTGGTCTCAATTCAATTGTAAATGGTGTTTCCGGAAAAAAATAAATAATGCATGAAATTCCTGAATTTTAGTGTGACAAGGAAATAGAGTCTTGAGCTTAGCAAATTCTACCCTTTCTGAATTGACAACGTGGATTCAGGATTTGCTGTGTTGAACTGTTCATTTATATATACACACATACACATCAATATGTATATATATATTGATAGTTGTTAAAGAGGCAAATCATATAGATATTTTATATTGATGATTCTATCGATGTTGCCTCCCCGCACACAATATTTAAAAGGAAAAACAATATGCACTCAGTACAGAATAGCTTTACTAATAACATGGTTGCAATTAAATATGGATGTATCAATAAAGTGTGAATTCCAGAGCCATTGGGACACTTTGCTCCCTCACTGAGGGGAATTGAAAAAAAAATGATGAATACTGAAAACTTTTAGATCCCATCAGTTGGGAATGGACATGTTACCATGATTAAGGATGCTTATTAGTATTACCTTTTGTTCTTTTAAGGTTATCAATTGCATGATTGGGTTGTTGTGCAATATGATTTAGAGATAAAAAGATTTGAGGATTTCACATAAATTGATTTATAATTTCATGAAAAAAATAAAGATGTTATAAATATAATTATAAATATTAATACCCTTCTCAATTAAAGTCCACAAATAATTTCCTAAGATCTTTATGATCAATAATAATCCTCTAAGTATAATCTACTAATATTAGATCACTATTGATAAAATTTTATTGACGAGATACCTATATCAGTTAACATGACCACATAAGAGATTGAGAAGGGATGAGTAATCAAGTGAATATGATAGTATTTCAGTAAGGGTAGTTAATTGTGTCGGTCATGGTGATCCTTACACATGACTGTGCGAGAGCGCAGTGACCCTCAGCTATGCGGGAGATAGAAAGCCCAGTTAGAGCAACGGTCGCCAAGTGTGCGGGTCTAGGATCCCAGTCAAGGTTCAGAAAGTCGGTATGCGGTATTCGTGCGGTCAGGCGGTCTGAAGCGAGTAAGCGGCTGTGCGGGAGTATATACGGAAGTTTATGCGGATTATGCGGTTTGCATTATTTTAATTTAAAAATAATTAAAATAACAAATTAATTTCAAATATTGGAGATTTATGTTTTGGAAAAAATAATAAACGAAATATATGCATAGATTTTTTAGTACAATATGACTTCAAGCAAAGCATTTCAAAAAAAATGTCCATTTAGAATAGAGAGTAATTCATAACAAAAGTTTTAAGGTGTAATTAATTGGCATACTTACTGTTGAAATATAAAAATATAAGACAAAAAATTATACAATAATAAATCAATTCCCTTTAAAAATATTTGTTATGTTTATATAGGAATTAACTAAATAAAATTAGATTATGAATCAATATAATTTAGTGATTAAACAACCGAACTCCCTTTTATCAATTGTTAATGAGATGGCATCTAGCTAAGGGATTTAAGTCAATTTTCTAGTGCAAAATATCTGAACACTTGAGAAAAAAAAGTAAATGAAGAAAGCAAACTACTGACAGATATATTTTTCACGAAAGAACATGCATCAGATTCTATAACTAAATTGTATTTAATTCAAATTAAACAAATGTAGAGACATGCAACAACATTGGAAGAAATTAAATAAAAACATTTTATATAATTAAATATTTTTTTGTACAGCAACTGTTGTAAATAGTTCAATTAAATTATAGGAAAAAATTAATTTTTCCTGTAGCCAGACAGCAGCAACTATAGATGAGCCTGAAGTCTATCCAATAGGCGGCCGAGTATGCGGCCGCATATGCGGTTTACTCGACCGCATACTCGCTAAAACCGCATATACACCGAATATTGTATATGCGGTTCGGTCCAGTCACCGAATACGCATATGCGGCCGCATATGCGGCCGCCTGGGCCGCCTTTCTGAACACTGATCCCAGTCCTTGTTACGGTTTTTACGCGAGCTCCCGGTGTTTTTACGCTTCATTGGGATACAGTTTTTTGACCAGTTCCAATAACCCTCTGTTTTAGGGTACCTAGGCTGGGGGGCCCTCGATTTTAGTTTTTCTCACGAGCTCGTTAGCCCGTACCGGTCGGCCGGTTTTTGGAGTGACTCTTCCGAAGAGTTTCTCCTACCCGTCTGAGGGACGTAGTTTTGGAATAGGCCTAGCCCTTTACTGGACCGCACTTCCACTCAGAGGGCAAGATGGAAAAGTATCTTAGGAAGCTTCCTCACCGCTTGATTTACCGTTCCGCCAATAGGTCTTGGCAATGAGTTACAGTTGGGAGTTTGGTTACAGTTGAGTTGGCTATAGTTGAGTTTGGTTACAGTTGAATTAGTTATAGTTGAGATTAGTACAGAAATCATTAATCATTGTCAATCATCAACATTTAATCAGATCTTAGAACTACTGCTATAGATGTCAGGAGACGCTAGTGGGTGTGTTGGGAACTTAGTTAGGATGGCATTATAATCCACCGCATGCCTACGAAGGCACCCCAACCCTAAGGTATTCTTCATGCCTTAGAGTCATAGTGTGAGGTCAAGCTCAGACCAAGACCACAGACTATCCACTAGACTTGAGAAATTAGAAAAAAAATAAAACCAAATCAGAAACTCATCATCCTCAATACCAAGATCCATCGACATGATCTCTAAAGATAATAATATGCAAATGGATCATTAATTAATATATGCAAATGTTATATATGAAAAGTAATGGGTGATGGATGATCAAGGTATTTACATACATAACATATTAAAAACCACTTTTATGCAAGTACCTTGTAAATTTTAAATTTCAAACCCTATCTACTTGCTTTCTTTTGAAACCACTGAATTACATGTTATTTTTAATATACTGGACTATATTCAACAATTGTTGACATTATTTTGTCCCTTGCATGTATGACAGGCAAAGCGCATGCATCGCAATAGACTGACAATCGGGCGCTGAGTTCCGCAGTTTCTGTTTACGGTATACATGTTCACAGTTTTTGTTCAGAATAATGTTTATGTTTTTCCGTTCCCTTTTGTTATATGTTGGAATACATGTACATTATGCTAGCTTCCTGTGTTACATGTAATATATATGGAAATTAATGCAATGTGTTGGTGACACTATTTATTGGTTTTGTGGTTGTTTACATCATTGTGAATGTCATTTCGAAGCCCGAAAAATTTTCCCTAAACTTCAGTAATCTAATACGATCGATAACGAATATAATATTGCGAATGATGTGTAAACGGGTAACCCGAATCCGCAGGTACGATGTTACAAGCTATATGGATTTTTTACCTCTATTAGAATATATTTTGAGCCATTCTTGAACTTAGATCCAAATAACTAAGATCACTTCGAATAGTCTCCTTCTAACACTTCTTAGGCCTTCCTTGCCCTCTTTTAACAGGCTCAACATCCCAAATCTCACATCTTCTAACTGGTGCATCAACCAACCCCCTTTGTGAATGGTGAAACCACCTTAAGCAGTTCTCTCTCTTCTTATCTTCTATTAAAACTACACCAATTGTCCTTCTGGTAACATAATTGTGAATCTGATCTTTTCATGTATCCACACATCCATCGTAGCATTTCCATTTCTGCAACTATCATTCTCTACAAAAGTCCATGGTTCACAGGCCAACATTTAGATCCATAGAGCCTAGCATGTCTCACGGCTGCTTTGTAATATTTCCTTTGACTTTTAAAGGAATCTTCTTATCACAACGAACAGTAGAAGCTCCTCTCCACTTTATCCAACATGCATTTATTCTATTAGTAACATCTCCATCAATTTCCCCATTATGTTGCAAAATAAATCCCATGTATCTAAAAAACCTTTTTCCTGAATGTTATCTTCTCCAATCTTTTCCTTAGTAATTTGACTAATAGACAACAAATTCATAGAAATTTCGATGCACGTAGCATATTCTGCAGAGGCATAGAAGGCACTAACTGAATCTCTCCATTTCATGTAATAGGATAATATCTCCCATCAGTAATGACTAAAGATCGATAAGGACGAATAAAAAAATGTTCTCAATCACCGCAGAGATGATGAGATGCTCCAGAGTCCATGATCAATTCTAAAATATCTACACTTTGACATGTGGTAAGAGCATAATCTATATCTGAGGAACTAGCAGAGGCAACAATGTCAAATGAGGTCGGAGGAGCAGTGGCAGAACCAGCAGAAAAGCCAATAACCCCCTCGAACGGGAAATGATGTCATCATATTTCTAATTAGCAAGAGTGGCACTGAACTCAAACTGCTTAGCAACATGAGCAGATGCAGGTCGACCATACTTTTGATAGTATGTATTTCATAGTACCTTATACGATTGGAATATGTACACTATGGGCGAAAGCGACCACTTCCTCTGATACAGAGATCACTTCCTTTAAACTGTGCTAAAACCTCCTCTACCATAAGATGCGGCTATAGCAGAGGAAGTCTGAGTAGTAGAAGCACGAGGAATTGTAATCTTGCTTAGATGGTTATGGGCCTCCTCCATGGGAGGAATAGAGGCACATTCAAGGAGTTGGTTGCAGGCCGCATCATACTAGGGATCAAGAGCTGTAAGAAAAACATCTGCCACTGTGTTGTTCTGTAGGCCATCAGCTGCTCAAGACTATCGCTCAACGGCATGTAACTATGAAGCTTCTCGAACATGCCACCCAGTCAAAAGGAGAAAGCATGTAGAGGACAACTACCTCGTTTCATCGTGAAGATGTCATACTGGAGCTAGAGGATCTTCGTCTTACTCTTTGCCATGAAGTATTAGTGGTGAGAATGTCACACATCTTCACAATAGGTTGATGTAGGATTGTTGGCTATCTCTGTTATAAGGGTGTCGGAGAACCAAACATGTGTTGATGCAATGTCTTGCATCCATGAAGCATTAGCATCAACCTTGTCAGCTGGCCCGGAGTGTCAAGATGTATTCTTTGATGTTGCTCTAAATAATACTTGTGAACAACATTATCCACAAATCATATTTGGTTCCACCCATCTTAGCGATGTGAACGAGACCCTTAAAAGCTCCAGAAGGAGATGGATGCATATCAACCTTGTCTAAATCATGACAAACGAAGGAGACCAAGAAAGACGAGATCTAATAATAGAATGGTATGATTTGTGTCTACACCAATCATGTATGGAATAGGTTGTGTGCAAACTCAGCGCACAACCTTTCCCATTATTCAAGTCGACGCTCTAGGGTAGATGGACTGGACTTATAGTTGCAAATCCAACCCAAACTGCACCAAAATCAGTGTGAAAGAACTCCGAGAAGAGTCGTGGGAGACTCGGCATACATGTACTATCGGTTGGGGTGCAGTTCGCGAGGAAGAACAGGGTACTCGCGCGATAATTCTAGATCACTAATTAGGTCACCACGTGGGTATTGTGCACCTCGAAGTAGGCACGACTACGGGCATAGAGCCCGAAGCACCGTTGGGCGCAGAGCCCGAGGTGTAGTAGAGAAGGGTTGCTCACATAGGGGGGTTGTATGTGGTTTGAGGGCAACGCGTGGAGAAGAAGGGGACGGGTAGTGGGGTTAGGGTATTACGAGGATACTAGGGCTCTGGTCTTGTATCGTTGTTTTGATAACATGCGAAAGGAAATAAAAGATTTGTTTATTCCATGGCCAATAAGCTCCTTTATATAGAGGAGAAACCTTATAGGGTAAATAACCAACAAGGAAATTACATAAAAAGGAAATAAGAGATACATAAATACTATTTCCTATAGCAAGAGTGAAACCCTAGAAGTGGATATTACATATTACAAATAGAATGCAATGGCTACATGAGCCAATAACGTCAACAATAGGGTTTAATGAGCGTCAAAAAAAAATAGGGTTTAGTTGCAATTTGTTTACCCCTTTGATGGAATATGCTCTATGTTTTTCTACTTCAACTTTAATCACTCCATAAAGAGCTTTTAGAAGAGAGGTATCCCTATAATTTCTTAAAGAAAATATTCCTTTTCCTCTTCTTGTGGAACACGGGTCCTGTAGATGCCTCCCCAAAACCCTCTAAGGTTTGGTTCATTTTAAATCTAACAAAGGTGGCAAGCATGTTGGATATTAAAGTAACGGAGGTGACACTTGTAGTGAGTCAGAGGATGGTGGCCTTCAAAGGGCAAGTGACACCACACTTGCCAAGATGCTAGCGATAGCAGGCCCCAAAGCCACAATGGCGATGGTGCCTCTTGCAGAGGTGGCAATTGTGGCATTGCTTGATTACATGAAGGTAAAGGAAATCCGTATTTTCTTCCCCTCACCAATGATGACGGCAAAGTTCATATGATACTCCAGTTGCGTGGTAGAAAGGCGGTTGGGGAAGTTAAACGCCGAGAATGGTTGGCATCATGATAACATGGAAGTGGTGGTGACGACGGTGTTGGTGCAGGAGAGGGTTTTAGGGTTGGAAGGGGTAGTGGTGATAGCGGGGCCGGCGA
Source organism: Ottelia alismoides (assembly GCA_037367405.1). NCBI lineage: Eukaryota > Viridiplantae > Streptophyta > Magnoliopsida > Alismatales > Hydrocharitaceae > Ottelia > Ottelia alismoides. The sequence continues at coordinate 17,121 of JAZKJV010007943.1, read as the reverse complement.
GGAAGGTGGTGATGTTGGCATTGGTGTGAGGAGAAAAAGTGGCAGCAGTGTTGGCATGGGGAGAATCGATGGTGGCACTGGTGAGGAGAGACGACGATTATGTGTGTGTGTGGGTGGGGGGGAGGTGGCAGCGGTGTAGGTAAAGTTCGTCAGCAGCTTCACTAGATGATTTGATAGGTTGCAACGTCTTTAGATTCTGGCAACGCAATTTCATGGTGTTGGAAAAATGGTGCAAGACTTGGGTCTCACAAAAAAACCACCGTACCTTCGTATATTTGAATAAATGATGAGTAAAATTGATAATGGGTCTTCCGTTTCTTTTTTTAAAAGAAAGAAAGGCCTCCACCGTATAGGTATGTGCCCAAAAACTTCACCATTTATCAACAAAAAGGACTACAAACCTATTACATGTACAGTATAATTCAAAATTACATGTTCCAACTCCCAGACAGCGCCTTAGCATGCGCCACCACATTCTCAGCGTAGAAACAATCCTGGCAAAACACCGCTCCATTTCTGGCCAAGCACGGCGCCCGAATCATTGCCATGTACCCAGATCTCTCCTTCTCTATACCATTCCAATCCGCCCCAATGGAGCTCCAAAAAATAGAGACATTGTCTGTATGTACCACCTAATTCCCAAAAAGGTTCCAGGCCCCCAATGAGCTCTCACGCGTGAAGAAAAGATGATCGGCATTCTCAATATCCCCCAAAATCGAGGGTATGTTGGATCAGCCTCCTGAACGAATCGTGCAACAATCTTCCGGTCTCAATAACTAAAGGAATACCTTCACATGAGTTGGAATCTTCCACTTCCATATCCGTCTGCAATCCGCCGCACACCCCCAGGTCAAAAGTCAATAGACCCTTCAAGGCCCTGCAGGCCTTCCCAACTGAAAAGGAACCATCATGCCAGATCCAGCAACCATGCCCTTCAGTGAGCTTGGGCTTCGGCCAGCCAAAGTCTCAAGCTCCTCAAGTAAAACCATAAGCTCCTCCAGTCGTTGATCTGAGAGCTCAAATATAAACTGCGAAAAAAAAGGAATGTGCATCCCAAACCTCCGCCACTGAGCAATCTGGGTGTTCTGTCAATGACGTTAGCCGCGGGAATCTTGTCTGTAGAGCTCGCCCTCACACCAATCGTCCATCCAGAATCGGAACCCAGTTCGCTCCCCAACAACATGTCTCAAGAATGGACGAATTTACTACACTACAATGCAAATGCCTCTCTAGAAGTATGAAGGTGTGAAACTAGGAATGAGCATTGGGTTGGATTAGCCTGGTCCGGCCCGAACCCTAGCCAAAAGGAATCGAGCTTGGGAATAAGTCTTTGGCCCAAAATATTTTTGGGCCAGGCTCGAGCTTGGCTTGGCCCAGCCTGACCCAGCCCAAGAACCCGGCCCGGTGGTATGCATGTTTCCCAGCCCCAATAGGGCCCGAACAGAAGCATGAGCCCCCTCCCACGGACCTTTGACAGACCAGGGAATGGGAACACCCTCGGTTGTGGCATTGTCTGACTGTGTCTCCCACGGACCCCAACCCCTGCCGCGCAAGTGCAAGTTGAGGTGAAGACTGTGGAGACCTGTTACTCTTTTTTTAATCACCTTTGCTTATTTTTAGATATGAGCATATGATTTTGCAAAGCATTACTCTAGATTTTGGAAACTACGGTTTTGGATTCATCAATTAGAGAGATTGCTCTTCATTTAGGGATATTGCAATCCGAATTAAGCACTGACATGTAAGGGCAATATATGTTCAGATGGGTAGTGATGTGATTTTCGTCTAAGAAACCAACTGATTATTGCACTGTAAAGCTTGATTGAGATCCATCTGAAATGTTGAATGAAAAGTATCGACAGTCTATTCCTTTTTGTTTGCTCATATCTTTTTATCACCCTCATCTTAATGTTAAAAATGCGGATTTTCTAAGATATGGTTGTCATAGTCACGTCAAAACAATTCCTGGACGGAATACTCCCGCATAATCTATATTTGCATCTGCAGAGATAACCTTGCAGTTACTATTTATTTTGTGGCATTTGTAGCTTCCAAAAATTCCAGTCTGTATGAACAACATCTTGTTGCACCTGCTTTTGGAGTCAAAATCTCATAATGTTCAAGTATTACTCATCCATTTGGATAATTCAATAAATCTGCATTTTTTCTATGCATTATTTTGATGAGAATGATGGATACAAATGACTTTGTGTTTGGATTGCATAAGGTCCCATCATTCTATCTTCGAGGAGTTTGATATTTTTCCTTGATGTGGCGCCATTTTTTTTTATTAGAAACTAAGTCGAAGTTTATAATGCAGAGGAATATGGCGGGCTTGGTCTTGATTATGTATACCAAGATATACTAGAAGAAAATTCCAGACCACACTAGTCCCCATGCTCACGAGTGGGGATGGGTTAGGCCTGGACTTGGGCCAAACCACAATAAAATTTGCGGAATTTTTTAAATGGGCTTGGGCATGGGCCCTTCAGGGCCCGACCCAGTCTAGCCCAAGTTCATCCCTATGCAAAACCAATATCACCGGGACGGGGAAAAATGAGATCAGCCCCGTAGATCCTCTGAATCATGCTGCAAACCAGACTGCGACAGTCGCCCCCATATGTGGGCGACCCACTTGCTGAACAAGGCCTTATTCATCTCCTCCAAGCTACGAACACCAAGGCCCAATCCTCCTTTGAGCATCACACCGTTTTCCAATCCACCAAAAGAAACCCGTTTGATCGTCCAGATGACAACCAGAAGAAACACCTCATGATGGTCTCAAGCCTCTTCCGCACCCCCACAGGTATCAGCCTAGAAGAGAGGAAATATATAGGGATAGCAAACAAAACCGAATACAACAACACCAATCTACCACCCCTAGACAAGCAAGCATACTTCCATCCCGCCAGCCTCTGCTCCAACTTCTCAATCACAGGTAACCATTCAGCGGCGTGCATCTCCCAGGCACCAGGGGCATGCCAAGATAGTGTTACAGCAAATCCCTACACGGCGAACGCAGCCAACCAGCACACAAGTCTATCTCGTATCCGTCAGCCCAAAAGGAATGAACTCTGACTTATCTTTGTTAAGTCTCATCCCGGACACAGCTCCGAAAATGTCTAGAATCACTAACAACCTCCAGCAATTATTCATGCCACCCTCCGTAAAAAAGTACCATATCATCTGTGTACTGAGTGATGGGAACAGAAATCTCCTGCTTTGAGTAAACGATGCAAAAACCCCCTGTAACGATGCGGCCAACCATGATTGTCAAGGCGTCGACCGTAAACACAAAAAGAAGAGGCACCAGATGACAACCCTGACGAACCACGCGTTGTGGCAGGAAGTAACCCTCCCCCCACTACCACCCTCTCGGTTGCCCATTCACAAGAATTGCGCAAGATGTTGTCGTGACACATGCTCCATCTACGAAATCCATCTATCAGGAAAACCATGTCGGCATAGGCAAGTACAAATGAAACGTCAATCAACACAATCATAAGCATTCAAGAAATCCACCTTCCACGGCACCCCCTTATCTTTCCTCCTGCGTCAGCCCACCACAATCTCAGATGCTAAAACCACATTGTCCATGAGCTACCTTCCGAGCAAGAAGGCACTCTAAGCCGACGAGATAATCCTAATCAACACTCCCCTCAGGAGGTTGGCCAGCAACTTTTACAGAATCAAATAAATCACATTTGATAGTGTAATTGATCTGTAATCCTCAATTCTTGTTGCAACATCCTTCTTTGGAAGCAAAAAAATTAAGAGTAAATTACAAAAAAGTCCCTGAACTAGACACCTGATTTCAATGTCATACCTGAACTTTAAAAAGTAACAATGTGGTACCCGAACTTTAAAATTTGTCTCAATGTGGTCCTTCACCATAGAAATTTAGTTGTTTATTTCATCACTTTAACCTTAAATTTCAATAGCCAGAGATCATAATTGAGACAAAATTGAAAGTTCAGGTACCACATTGTTACTTTTTAAAGTTCAGGTATGATATTGAAATCATGTTTTTAGTTAAGGGACTTTTTTTGTAATTTACTCAAACATTAATGATCAGTTGATCCGGTCGAAATCATATTTCCCCTCAGCAGCCCAAACGAGGCCTCACGGACCTCTAACAACCCGAACAACCTCGTCAACGACTTCGCTTCAGGGTCAGAAATGCGGCTCACATCCAACCCTAAGCACCGGCGACCCACAGTGAGGAAGGCGCATACTCATGCCCCTGAAATAATCGGTAATGGCCCTAGCAACCTCTCCTCCATTCCATGAAACTCCTATCCCTCAACAACTACTGAATGAATCAAGCTTCTCCTCTTGTCATTTGCTACTGTATGAAAGAATCCGGTATTGGCATCACCCTCCTTCAACTACTTTTGCTGCAACATCTGCCTCCACTCAAACTCCCGCTTCCTATCCTCCTCAAGGATCATCTGCACCACTCCACGGTTCACGAGCTCCTCATCGTCCAGCTCCATGTCGTCCTCAAGCAGGTCCAACCATACCAACTCATCCTACGCGTGATTCCTCCTCAGCTTCCTCTCATTACGAGAGTCCCTCTTGAATACCGACAACCTAGTATGTCGCAACATAGCCAGCTTCAACCTTACAGTGGTTGATCCCTCCACCTCCAAATCCGACCAAAACGCACACACCATATCACGAAACCCTCCTCCAGCATCCAATAACGCTCAAACCTGAAATATGATGACGACCATATGCCGCTACATGAATCAAGACACAGTGGTGTGTGATCCGATCATGACCTAAGCAGTGAAGTAACAATAGCCAGGCTAAACATCTCCAAGACCTCAACAGACAGTAGAAACCGATCAATCCGTGATCGAGACGATGAGCTCCTCCAAATATAACAGCAGTTTGTCGCATCCACACACATATGATGGCATTTTGAACGATGAGCCTTCCATTTCTACACACATTTTATGGCATTTTGAATGAAACTCTCTCGATATGTACTTCTTCCAATGCTATGTAGGATTTTCAAATCGTGAGAATGATATGCACATCATGCTCTGATACCATATAATGTAGAATGGATTTTTTAGTAGAGAGATAATAGAGAGTAAAAGAAAGAAATAGAAGTATGTTGGAACATGGGGCTTTGGAGGAGATAAGCATGGAGATACACTGGACAGAGGGAGGAAGAAGAGAGAATGTGAAGAGAACTCCTTTTTTAATAACCAAATGTAGCCCTTACATCCATCCCGTTAGGAGAGAAGATGTGATTATAATAATAAATTGAATTAAAAAAATCTAACGAACCCTAATTAAACTCCTAAAATTATCCAACCTAATAACTAATTTGAGATCATATGTGATCCCATTATTTAAATAAAATAAAAAATGTGAAGACTCAAATTGGATGACAAACCCTAATTAGATAATTTTTTAAGGAAAAATAGGGTATGACGTCGAGGAGGCATCCTCCAGTAAACTTCTATATATTCACATTATCAAAAAAATAATTACAAAGACCAAAAGGTCTTTAGGCTTTTTGCATGCTCTATAACATTCTCCATGTGCATTCTTTCTCCAGAATATAGATCCACTTCGCACAAGCCACATGGATCACAAAATTGCCGCCACCCAAATCTTGATAGGGCTTAACTACTCCCATTTCCCAAGTCATCCATCGAATCCTATAAACCAACCCAATCAAAGCAAGACACAAACTCGACAAGCAAGGCCACCCATACTTACCTCGCAATTGAGCAACCTAAGAAAAAGTGATCACATCCTCCTCAGTTGCAACACAACGAAAGCAAGTGTTATCAGTTCTAGGGAAAAACCAGGTTCTTCGCTCGGTACTCAACAGATGATCCCTTTCCAAAACCAAATGAAAATTCAACACCGCGGAGGGACCTTCCACCTTATCTGGTCCGACACACTCGTTAAATCAAAGATCATCATCAAGTATTCGGCGCGGTGAAATGTCCATCAAAGCACGTCTAATAAATGTAGAAACTCAGCAAACTGTTGGTTTGATAACTTAAAAGGGAAGAGGGGGAGCCAGCTTCTGGCCTCCATGCAGTCCCTCGCGGAGCACCATGCGAGGGCTGCTAACGCAAACATGCAGGGAAACAAGCATGTGATGTGCATTACCATGTCCAGTTATCAGTCCACAAACAAAATCCATAGTCATCTCCAAGAATGTGCCTCATGAGAGGAGTCAAGCGAGGAAGCACTGAGCAGGTACCCTTCCAGAAATTGGATGGTTCAGGAATAGCAATAGTCTGCAAAGAGGGATCCATAGAAATGTCATAAATTGACCGCAACGTCCTGCAAAACAAAACAGACCTGCCACTTTGGATTTGGGTCACCTACTTCGACAACAGGCCACTATTCATCACCTCTAAGCTTTGAAACTCCAACCTGTATCCTCCTCCTTAAGCATCAAAGTCTTCCACCCCACCAACAGCATCCCCCTGAGACTTCCCTGAAGAGGTCCAAAAGAAACTTCTCACATGCACCTCCAACTTTACCTTCACCCCAAGAAGCAACAGACGTGTAGAGTACCAGGATAGCTGAAAGGACCACCTTCAACAGAACCAGGTGCCCACCTCTCGAAAGACATGCCACACACCAGTTTACCGATTTTTTCTACATCCTCTCAATCACAGGCAACCAAACAGCATGTCGTAGTTTGCCTCCCATCAAAGGAAGCCCTAAGGTAAAGAATAGAGAGAGACCCCCTCTGAAGCTGTAAGGCAAATTCACAAATCGTCATCTTCTAATCGTCCATCACAAAGGGAACAAAAGCAAATTCGGTGTGGTTAATCTTCATGCCAGAGATCATCCCAAAAAGCTCTAGAACTATGCGCATCCCTTCCGCAGATGCAAACCTCTCCTTCCACAAAAAGGATTAATATCATCAACATATTGGAGAATAGGGACAAAAATCTCCCCCATATTGAAGCCTGCCAAGATGCCTCCCTCCCTAGCCTTCGTAGCCATAGCATCAGCAATCACAACAAAAAGCAATGCTACCAGTGGACATCCATGCCAAACCCCGTGTTGCGGCTGAGAAAAACTGTCCTTTCCATTCACGAAGATTGTGTAAGATGATGTCGTCAAGCATCTCTTCATCCACCTTCCATAGGGATCCCTTAGTCCTCTTACACAATCCCCCTCCCACTACAACAATTTCTGATGCCAACACAACTTCATGCATCATGTGACGATCATGGATGAAAATCGCCCGCACCGCGTCAACACAAATGCCAAGAACCTACTGTAACCTATTGGCGAGAACCTTAGTCATAATGAGATAAATAGCATTAGGCAAAGCAACAAGGCGCATGTCCTCTATACATCGCATCGCGTCCTTCTTAGGCAAAAGGAACATCAAAAACCTATTTGGTTGATCAAAACCACCGTTCACCTGATGTGTCTCCTCTACCACTTCCAGAGTTTCCTGCACCACCAGGTTCCAAAACTCTCTGGAAAAGAAGACTAGGAACTTGTCTGGCCTCGAAGAACCATCCGGATTCAAGTCAAAAGTAGCACGCTCGATCATTGAAAGCAAGAAAAGTCTCAACGACTCCTCAGATTATGATCAATTAAGCGTGGAACATCTCTTCCCGCCTATCTGGCACCACTATAAGGTGCCCTCCTGTTGATCCGAGGTAATGACGCCTCACTGCATCACCAATAAGACAGTCACATACCAACTCCTCCCAATCCACCCCAATTGAGTGGATCAGATTATGCCTTCTACGCTTATTAGCCACTATATGGAAGTACCGCATGTTTGCATCCCCATCTATAAGCCATTTCTGCCTCGAGTGATGCTTCCACCCCATCTTCATCTCTTGTCCTCTTCGAGATGGATATGATTTTGCTCGCATATAACTGACTTCTCCTCCTCGAACAACTCCATGAAATCTTCCAATTGATCTAGCAGTATTACCTCCGCTTGAGTTGACTCCCTTCGTCGGGCTCTGAGCTCATGAGACTCCCTCCTAAACCGAATCAGCATATTACGTAATGCTTTAAGTTTCTCTGCCATCCTTCTAAGCGCCGACCCTACCATCGCACGCTCATGCCAACACATTGTGACCTCCCGAAAACCCTCTGGCATCCAAGAGTGCTCAAAATGAAATATTCTGCCATGATGTTGGTCATCGTTCGAGTCCCAGCAAATCGGTGGTATGGTCCAAGTGTGATCTTAGTAGGGCCACTAGAAAGCCCAAAGAGAAGGTCTTCATTAGGCTAACCAAACAATGGAAGCGGTAAAAACGGTACCTGGAGGAGTAATTCCTCCAGGTAAATCGCAGGATTGTGGCATCCAAAATCTTTAGCACTCTATCACCCACAAAAGAGGCAAAAGGAGGAGAGCCAGGATCAATACCACCGCTATCACTCGGGCGATCTGTTGCAAGAAGGGTAACGTTGAAATACCCATCAGCAATCCAGACCATATCTGAAAACGAGCATGCGTCAATCTAAGTTCATCCCACATATCAGATGATATATGGACCCCAATGGGAAGAAGCCATCATCTGGAAACCATCTAAGACCCTTTGGAGCACAACAGACAAGACTAGGATGTCGCACACAGAATCCACCAACTTCGTCATATCACTACTCCAACCAACAAGTATGCCACCCAAGGCACCGACGGATGGCATCCTACAGTACTCGGGAAACAGGACCCAACCACCTCGTGCCAAGAAAAATTGTACCCAAGATTCAAGATTCAAGATTCATCTCGTGTAAACATATAATACCCTCCTTCCAGGCCACAAACAATAGGCCCACCGCCTTCCTTTTGTATGGTCGGCCAAGACCATGGACATTCTAGGGGGGAGCCCCTACCAACACGACCCCTACACAGCTTGTCACCACGCCCCTACCAACATGACCCCGGAGGTTGCTACATGTAGACTTCTTCCTGCAGATCGCCATATAAGAATGCATTCTTAGCGTCAAGTTGAAACAAGGGCCAATCACGTACCTCGGCAACTGACAGAAGAATTCGAAGAATTGAATGACGGGCAACTGGAGAGAAGGTATCCATATAGTCCACGCCATATATCTGAGTAAAACCTCGCGCCACTAGCCTTGCCTTGTATCGATCAAGGCTACAATTTGCGTGATACTTGACAGTGAATACCCATTTGCAGCTAACAACAAATGTTCCTGAGGGAGTAGGAACCAAGCTCCATGTACCCCGTGACTGTAGGCAGTGAAGGCCGTATCGGCGATATATCGGTGATTCGCCGATATATCGCTGATATATCGGTATCGAGAGGTTGGGGGTATCGAAATCGGAGTGTATATCTTTTTACAGGGATACCGGCGATATATCGCCGATATATGGGCAATATATCGCCATATCGGCCCATATCGATCAAAAATGAATGGATTCAATACAAAAAAAATATCGACCGATATCGTCGATATTTCGTCGATATCCCTATATATCAATGCTATTATTCATGCAAGCTTGATTCCACTACCTATCTAGCTACACCTAGTATTAAAACAATCTATGATTTATATACTTTGTTCCGGGTCGGGGGGCGCTGCCCCGCGCCGCAAAGGAGGGCCAACATGGACCCCCCCTAGCACCCCCAGGCTCGCTGACCGGGCAGCGAGACCCCCGTACTGGTAGGTTATGGTGCGACAGGAGGGTGCATACAATGGTTCTTCAACTTTGTGTATATTTACAAGTTATTTCATGTTGTAAAACTTGAATGAAATCCATTTCCAATATCTATAAGTCAATTCTTCAAAAAATCTACAAGTCAAGGATCAACATTTTTTTTGAGGCTCAGGATCAACATTAATATCGATATGTTCGAAATGATCGATATATGCAATATAAGCTTTATAAATGATCGATATGTGTGATCTAAGAGTATATTTGTAAGTTATTTAGTGATCTAAGAACTTGGATAAACTCCATTTTCAATATATATAGGTCAACAACTAACAGTACCGCTGTGTCGATATATGCGATATAAGGTTCATAGATGATCGATATGTGTTATCTAAGAGAGTAGGAGTACATTTGTAAATTATTTAGTGATCAAAGTACTTGGATGAACTCCATGTCAACAACTAACAATATCAGCGATATGTTCGATATGACCGATATGTACACTATAAGGATCATAGTCCTCATAAATGATCTATATGTATTTTCTAGGTGTATATTTGTAGTATTTTATGTTATAAGAACTTGAATGAAATTCATTTCCAATATTTATAAGTCAAGAATCAATATTAATATCGACATGTTCGATATAACCGATATGTGCAATACCGATATGTGCAATATATGGTCTATAAATGACCGATATGTGTGATATAAGTGTTTATTTGTAGGTTATTTGTTGGTTTGATATCTTGGATGATGTTAATTTCTGAAAAATGGCAAAAAAAAATGGCTTTTTTAAACCATTTTCGACATTTCCATCGATATCGTCGATATATCGGCGACATATCCCGATATATCCTTTTTCGGGCGGACCGAAATGATATCGATATCGATATGGCCTTCCTTGACTGTAGGGCAGTCATCTCCTCCTCCATGGCAGAACGCCAGCAATCAATTTTCAAGGCGTCCTGATAACTCCATGGTATCTCCACAGACGACAAAGCCACTGCAAACCTCTGAAAGTCCCCTGTGAGGCGATGAAAGGAGACCTGGGAAGCAAGAGGATACGAAGCACAAGTGTGTTTATGCTTCCTTATAGCAATAGGCATGGACGGCCGTATCGCGATATATCGGCGATATATCGGTATCGACAGGTCACCAATATATCGCCGATATGTCCGATATCGGGTATCGACAGGCAAAAAAGGCGAGATTCAGTCTGATGTCGGCGATATGGCGTCGATATATCGATGATATATCGGCGATATATTGGTATCGACATGGTACCGATATCGGTATGTCCTTCCATGGCAATAGGGACATCCATATCATCAACCACAGTACTCGTCGGTTCATATTCCTCCTACAATGATGAACCCTGCACATGCACACTATTCGACCCATCATTAGTATTAACATCTGGACATACATGAGGCGTGCTGGATGATTGACGTGCAGCATGAGCAGGACCCGATCGACGTGTATAAAATGTTGGTAATGGCGAGACAGGTGGTTTAGGTGGTGGTGGCGGTGGTGGTGGTAGTGGCGGTGGTGATGTTGGCGTAACCCACGAACTGGAATGGACATTGCTGGACTCACAATAGGAGGAGGAACATAGACATCATCATAAGATGTGTTTGAGGCAAATATGTCACCTGCAAGAGAAAAGTACATAACAAACTCACAGAATGTAACATCAGCAGTGACAAAATATTTCCTATTGACAGGATCATAGCAACGGTATCCCTTCTGAGTCCGAGAGTAACCCACAAAGATACATTTGACAGCCCCTAGGGGAGAGCTTGTCAAGACCGGGAGACAACTGATGGACAAAAGCAACAGCACCAAAAACATGAGGAGTAAGTGAGAATAATTCCTTAACTGAAAAACAATAGAAAGGGGAATTTTCTCACCAAGTACCGAGGACGGCATACGATTGACCAGATAACAAGCTGTAAGGATGGCATCTCCCCAAAAAGAAATAGGAGCACAACTCTGGATAAGTAGAGTTCGAGTAATGTCAAGAAGATGACGATGTTTTCTCTCAATGACTCCATTTTGTTGAGAGGTGTGCACATGTTGTTTAATGAATAATGCCTCTTGATGAAAAATATTGTGAGAGAGAACGAGTGCAAAATTTCAAAGCATTATCAGTACGAACATATTTCACATGAGAGGAAAAAACATTTTGCACTTCATTGATAAGATTTCTGATAACATCTCCTGCTTCTGATTTATTCTTTAATAGAAAACCCACGACAAACGAGAGAAATCATCAACCACTACAAGATAAAACCCGTGTCCCTGGTGATCAGGGACACGACTTGGACCCCAAATATCGACATGAAGTAATTCAAAAGGGGAGCTACTGCTCCGACACTGACGACTAGGGAAGCTAGCTCTATGGTGCTTTCCCAACCGACAGGCTTCACACCAGAAGGAAGAACTCAGAGAGATCTGAGGCAAGAGATCACGCATCTTCTGAAGGGGAAGGTGATCAAAACGTAGATGCAGTGTATAGGGAGAGACAGATCCAGCTATATGAGAGGAGACGCCAGCATATGAACTCCGGTTCAGACGATAAAGACCATCCTGCTCAGAATCACAGCTAATCACCCTGCCCGTTAGAATGTCCTAAAATAAAAGAGAAGATGGGACAAATATAGCGCGACAGTGCAAATCCTTTTTAATCTGACTAATAGAAAGTAAGTTCATCGAAAAATCAGGGGCATGTAAGACATTCAGTAGATGCATGGAAGGTGACAAAGTAATCTCCCTTGTCCAACAATGGGTGAATGAGTCCCATCAGCTATTACCACTGCCTGGTGGAATCTCCCTGTATGACATAAGTCTGTCTCTGTCGCGGCAGAGATGGTGTGTGGCACCAGAGTCCATGATCCAATCGGAGATATCAGAACTATAATATGATGTAAAAGCACAAGCACTACCTGAGGTGCTACCCGTGGCAGAAGTATTGGCAGAAGCTGACGCGGCAATATCCGAAGGGCCTCCAGGAGAATCTGTAAAACAGGAGGCAAAATATCGCGCAATTTCGCAACAAGCTCCTCAAACCTCTGATCCGAAGTAGATGCTGACGGGGATGCAACATGTTCGGCTACTCGCGCTGAGGCTGGAACTCCATGCTTAGAATAGCATGTATCCTTAGAGTGACCTGTACGGTGACAAAAAGTGCATGACTGATGAAACCGACCACCTCGACCACGAGGTCCACGGCCACGGAATGAAGAAGAACCACCTCTCCCTCTGGAAGCAGTTATCGTCGAGGGTGGTGGGGTAGAAGCACTGGATGAGATAGAGATGTGGCTAAGCCTCCGGTAGACATCCTCCATAGGAGGAATGGTAGCATCAGCAAGTATCTGCGATCGGGAAGCATCATATTCAGGATCAAGGGCCGCATGCAGGACTCAAACCATGGTAGCATTCCGAAATGTCTTCTGCTGCTCGAGGGTGGCCGTGAGAGGAATAGTACTATAAGGTTTCTCAAACATCCCACACAGGGATGTATAGGAGTGAAGTGGCCGCCCATTCTGCTTCATTGTGAAAATGTCGTGCTGGAGTTGTAACATCTTGGTCTCATTCCACACCAGTGAATATGCCGCCGCCAGTCTGTCCCGTATCGCCTTAGCGGTGGGCTGATGGAGGACATCATTAGCAATATCCATCGACAATGTGCCTGACAACCAGTCCTTGGCATATGAATCATCAGCCTCCCAGGAGTCATAGATCCCAGTCTTTTCTGTCGGCTCTTCCTCGGTAAGAATATGCTTCTTATCGTTCGACTTCATGAGGCTCGTGAACTGCAACGCCAAGAGCTCATAGTTCGTCCCATCCATCTTGACTATGGCGCGGGACCTTTAACGCGCATATGGAGGGCATATCGACTTTGTTTTCTGACATGTCGCCGGAGACGAAGAACTAGGGCTTGTAGACGAAAAGACAAGTGCCTACATAAACTTCATAGGATTTGAGTGCGTATGTAGACTTTATGCACTCAAATCCATAGATATGGCAGAGGAGGAGGCTGCGGTAGAGGCCAGGTGCGACAGGAGCCGGCGGGTGGTCGCCGGCTAGAAGAGGGGCCGATGGGAGGGGAGGAGCCAATGGGAGAGGACCCGACGACGGGTGGGGGGAAGGCGCCGGCGGGAGGGAAGGAGAGGGGGACCGACGAAGGCGGTGCCGAGGAGATGAGGCGGCGGGACGAGGAAATGGGGCGCCGAGGAGGAGGGGTGGTGCCGAGGAGAGGAGAGAGGGGAGGGGGCGGTGGCTATAGGAAGTGTTTAGGATTCTAGGGTTTTGGCTCTGATAACATGTTGGTGGAAAATGTTATTCTCTATATTCCAAGGAACCCTAGGCTCTCTTATATAGAGACGGCCCAAGGGTAAATTACATAAATTGGAACAGAGAATATAAAAAAGCATAAAAGATACACCGACTACATAATTATCTCTACAGTGATCCTTTGAAGAAAGTAGATCAATGTTCTTAAAAGGTCGTTTAATGCCGTTTTAAAAGACCGCCTAAGGCCATTTAAGGCCGTTTATATAGCCCACCCATTTATGGACCCGCTTTTGATTAAACGATACGGTCGTTAAGAACATTTTTTACATCTCTGATCCGAGGTAATTCCTACCACCTTCAGCAACACTGATAAGCGCTCCATGAAAGCACTCCTGACAGCGAGACGTGAATGGCATGCTAGCCACATAAAGGTCTTACAAGCGCCATATGCAGCAATGTCATCCCTAAAGCATGGATGTTTCCAAATAAGACCAAACTTTACCAGATCTACATCCGAAAGCTCTCGCTTGGGATGTTTCGAGTACATGCATGCAAACAGACGCGGACTCCAAAGGAACCACATTCACAGAAAATTCCTTTGAGGAAAAATGGTCTAGACTCTACCTGATGATCTACATTGCGTCCCCACAAGATACCGTCGAGGCAATAAAAGAATGCAAGTACTCATCCGACGGCACCTCAGCAAGGTCCTGCTGGATCTTGCTCGGTTGCTCCCCTCAGCCCTCGAGATAGGTACCACCCAAGGTCTCCAAATCCTCTGAACCATGTAATCTCTCTTTATACGGCCTCCTTCACTACATTCTATCGAAATTCTCGAACTGGAGGCATCGTGGGCCTACATCATGAGCCATGATATTGACCCAACTCCCAATCATCACCACCAACATCCCTCGACTCCAAACCGATTGCAACATTATCACCAGCAATCTGATCATGCGGTTTTCCACCCTGAACATGGCCAGCAGTAGCCCCAACATGTCCATTAGCATTAACAACAAGGCCCCTGGCCCGAGCTTTCTCTTCAAAGTCAAGCACAAAGCCCTTCGAGCAATCTTATTAACGCCACCAGCAAATCCACCAGCTACCTACAGCTTGCGTGGGGGCACAACAAGAGTCCTTCAGCGTCGTACAGCCTCGAGGAAGGGTTCGCGACGGTGCAAACCACCAGCAAGGACCTGCATGTCGATGCCACAATGATGCAGCAGGGAGCCGGAGCGCAAAACCGAGGCCTAGCATCGTGGAGGAGATCCATGGCCCGACACCTGGTCTCCGCCACCATGAAAAAAGCCCCTTAATAAAAGCCCATGCCTCCCTCTTACCCGCAGAAGGCACATGCTCTCTCTCTCTCCCCTTCTCTCCCTCTCACACCTTCTCTCCCTTTCTAGTCCTCTCTTCGTCATCGAGTTGGTCTTCTTTCTAGAGACCTTAATTGGATGGGAAAAAATGATAGAAAATCCAAATTTTGCCTATGGTTCCCGATTCAATGTTGCATCAAGGGCACTCTCAATAATTTTGTAGTGAGCATCCTTCTCATGATAAGCTACATAAAAAATATTCTCCCTCAATGACGCCCAAGACTTTTAAATAAAAATATATTTTAGTAAATTACAAAAAGAAACCTCAACTATACCTCAATTCCCAATTACATACCTCATTTCTGATAGGTAACAATGAGGGTTACTTTTTTCTCTAATATAAATTTCCATAAGGATGTTAAACCATAAAGTTGAACATTTATGACCATCTTTGTTGCATTTCAAAAATGAGGCCACTAATTGGAATCAAAGCATAGTTTGGGCCCTTTATATGATTTACCCTATATTTTTTTTACCAGATTTGCATCGCCCAACACATTATGGGAGGTCAATGACTTGTAGGCTTTATCCACCATGAATCACTCAAGCCAGCTCTTGAGGTCCCTCTTGATTGTAGGGACCTCAACACTCTCCTACTCATCCATCAAATGGCTAAACTCCATGATGTGTTGATCCAAGGGACCTGTCAAAAAACTTGGCGCACATGTATCAATCCACTGCCCACAGGTGACCAACAACATGTACCAATAGCAGCATTATTAATGGCACTTGTTAATGGCAAACCAATTACTGGACGGGTTGGTGATAAAGGCAAGTCGTCACTTCGAACAACATACTTGGGGCAGAACTACATATTTGGATGATTTTGGACCGATAGCTACATAGAAGGCATTAGCCCTTTTTACTGAGAATCATGTATGTGTCTACCAAGATCATAAATATCGGATTTCGGTTTCGTTTCGATAATCCCGCGAAGAGAAATTTAATTGAATTTCGATGGAATTTCGGTAAAATGGCTGGAAATTGAGAAATTACTTGAAAAGTCATTTTTTTAAATAAAGATTTCTAATATTTTTAACTCAATAAGTGAGATATAAAGATAGTTTTTTTTGCTAATAGTAAGATATTAATATGATATGCTACATTACATTTTCATCCAATCGTCCCAACAGTCAAAAAGTAGGATGCTGCTCAGAACTAAAATCAGATTTGGAACTTATTTAGAAGTCGTTGGTTTCTCCTCTTGAACATGAAGAGAATGGTGACACGTGAGCACCTCTTCAATAAGAAAGATGTGACATATATGATAATTACTAATTACAGCTATATATCGAAATAAAGAAAAAACAAAAAATATACAGATCTTTAGATCTTTAGTTAAAACTTTAATTTAACTCTTAAATCTTGTGTGATTTAGATCTAAAATATAGAAACTAACTAAAGAAACTTCTTTAAACAATACCAAGCACTCTAACAACTTAACAAATTAGCGAATAAATAAGTGAAAATTAATTAATATATGTAAATTTCAATGAAAGCAATGGGTAGATTCCCTTATTTTTGTTGTATCTCCGAAGCGATATGTAATTTCGATGAAATTTCGTTGACATTTCGTTGATATTTCATTAAAATCCTGGAAAAAGAAATAAGGGAACGTTTCGATTTCGGTGACTTGAAGAAATGGAAATTTCAGAGAATTTTGGTGGAATTTCATTGAAATTTAAGGCCATAGTGTCTACTATTGTTTCAGTCAGTCTGTCCTCGATAATTCATTCTTATGGGCCCTATAGGGATCATCGAATCAATAGCAATAAGACTCGAATCTTATACAACATATATATA
>JAZKJV010007942.1:0-187767 GCA_037367405.1 Ottelia alismoides | reverse complement strand
TATTACAGGTTCTTAACGGCATAACGGAACTGTTCGCATCTCCCAACATCTCAGATTTCTTTCCGGTTCTCGCGCCCCTCGATCTGCAGGGCATACAGAGAAAGATGAAGGCGTTGTCGGCGCGTTTCAACGACATTTTAGATCCCATCATGAGAGAGAGAGTTCCTAGTAGAAAAGCAGATGCCAAGGAAGTGAAGGTCAGAGATTTCATCCAGTTGCTGGTTGATCTCATCGACAATAAGGATCCCGATATGCCGTTGGAGCTCATCCACGCCAGAGGGATCATCTTCGTAAGCAATCCATGATTAGCTTTCTGTCTTTGACGTAATTATATATAATCGCTCAAACTTACATGACTATATAGGATCTTCTTGCTGGAGGGACAGACAGCACCTCGTCGACGGTGGAGTGGGCGATGTCGGAGCTGATGCGCCATCCAGAAATCATGGAGAAGGTGCAAGCGGAGCTAAATTTGGTGGTTGGAAGAGGTCGCGTTCTAGAAGAGTCGCATATCCCGAAACTGGAGTACCTGAATGCCGTGATGAAGGAAACCTTACGTTTACACCCGGTTCTGCCAGTCATGGCCCCGCACGCTCCGAGCACGACGTGCGAGGTTGGTGGGTACACCATCCCCGAGGGAACGAGCGTCTTCGTGAACGTCTGGGCGATCCACAGGGATCCGTCGGCGTGGAAGGAGCCACTGGAGTTCAGGCCAGAGAGGTTCATTGAAAGGAAGGACGATCTACACTACAACGGGAAGAGCTTGGAGTTCATCCCTTTCGGGTCAGGGAGGAGGATATGCGTGGGGTGGACTCTGGCAGAGAGGACGATGATGCTCCTCTTGGGTTCTATACTGCACGCATTCGAGTGGCGCCTGCCCCGTGATACCAACACTGTAGATGTCGAGGACAGGTATGGAACAATCACGAGGAAGAAGGAGCCGCTCGTGCTCGTGCCCGCCATCAAGGAAGGCGTGTCCGTGGAATGCTAAGCTCCCCATGGTGTCTGTCTATTTCTTCCATCGTCTCTCGTCTACGGTGTGTGTTGCTTGTGATCCTTTCTTATAAAACCATGCTTATTGCTTATCTGCATCCGTGCATCTGTTACAAGAGAATACGGGCATCCTTTCGGAGTTCAAATTAGGTCAAATTTATGCCTTCCTTCAAAAGATCTCTAGCTCGCAAATAAAGTAGGATGATGTCTGTGGCAATGTATTTACAAAGATTGTACATTACAACAAAGGTGGCATCTAGAAATGGATAATTTGAGTCATACATGTACCTTCCGATGTTAAATATTTAATGTAACGTCCCAGGTTTAGGTCCTCGGTCCATTATCGAGGAAAATTGACCCACAACTTGTTGGATTCGGACCCAGATGTACCCGTTGGCAACCACCCAAAATGCTTAAACTCAAGTTGTCAAGTAGTAATCTCTACCACTTATAAACCACACCCAGACTTCGTGAGTTTTAGGTATGACACTATGTTTGGGGTTGGGGTGTTACATTAAAGAAAAGAAAGTTATTAGTTACTAAATTATCTTTAATTCTTGGTCTCTTATTAATAACGATTTTTTTTGTTGAATTAATCATTGCAAACGGCTATCAGTTCATGTTGCTAACGTAATAAAGATTATTAGAAAAAGGCAGCGGATAACCGCTGTTGTAAGATAAATTGCTAGAAATAATGCAATGAAAATAATGTTTGATGTAAAGTTAAGAAGCAAGAAACGAATAATATTATTATCATGCGTTAAACTACAGCAGGTAACGGTAACATATATTAAAGTACTCATTGCCCAGGGTTACTTTTGTTTACCGTGACTGGAGTTATAGTCTAGCTAGATATAATTTAAGGATCATGTTTCGAAAAAATTCCCAAGTTTTAGAGTGGGGAAATAAAACAAACATCCTTATCAGTATCTATTTCAATCAAAAGAAAATATTTTTGCCATATTCTCATTGAAGAGTTAAATAGGAGAAGAAAGATATAAATATACCTGATTGCATTCGTATGAAATAGGTATAGATAGAGGAGTGATCTTATGAAGTCAAAACCTGTGACAGCATAAGAGCATACATTTTGGATCACATGATTCAACTAGGAGAGACAAGGCCAGGAGAGAGAAAACAGAATCATTGGACCCAGAATGCATGTTCTCATGCTCTCACAATTTTTTGCTCTCATATAAGCCGACCTCTTGAGTAAATTGCACAAAAACCCAGTGATCACGTGGTGCTCCACATAAATCCGAGATAAGGCAGAGCTTGGACCTTCTCGATGTGGTCAGGAGAGTATAGCGCATGCATCTCCAGAGTCGTGTTTGATTGTAGGAGTTTTCTCGAGATTGTCGGTGTACACTTGCAGCTGGATCCGAATGTTGATTCTATTTAAATTGGTCCGAGCTTGGATTTAACAGTTTGCCCATTAAGTGAATGGACTGGCCCAGTGGGCGTGGACCGACCTTAGCCCAAGCATACGGTTCTATCGGTCCAACTTGATAAGGTTCCAATAAGATGTCTCGTGTTTAGGGCTGGCTATTGAGTCATGGCTCGATGAGTCAGGCTCGGGCTCGACTCGATAAGGGCTCGTGAGCTTGGCTCATTAAGCTATTGAGTCGAACCCGAGCCAGATTTTTGGACTCGATAACTCAATAACTGACTCGATAAGGAATATATATTCTATTTGTGAAACTACAATGATTTTTATTTTTATTTGTATTAGTTTTGTAACATTGTTAATGGTGGATTATGTGTTTATGTTGTTTATGTAACAGCAATGTTGGGTGGACTATGTTGTAGACTTGGATTTTCTACCTTTTATCTATGTTAATCTAGGTTATAGTTAGATATTTAGTATTTTTTTCTTTTTTATTTACAGCAAAATGTTACAACATATATTACAATTTAACTTTTATATACAACTCGGATGGTAGCCTATTGGTAATGTGGATGATCTTTAAAAATGAGATTTCATGTTTGAGCCCAGGTAAAACACTTTTTCACAAAAAAAACACATATTTCCTTAACGAGCCTGAATAGGCTCGAGTCCAGATCTGGCTCGATAAGAGGCTCGAGCTCGATAAAGGGAACGGCTCACAACTTATCGAACCTGAGCTGGCTCGATAGGGGCTCGAGCCCACCGAGCTCGAGCTCGAGCCAGCTCGGTTGGGCTCGATCGAGCTCGAGCCCGAGCCCAACCCTGACTCGGCTCGTTAGGTTCGATAACCAACCCTACTCATGTTACCATATATGAACTCATGTTTTGGTTTTGCGATGCTCATGTTTTGGTTTTGCGATGTTCTGTTACTCCAATCAGACTTTACTGGCTATGTAGTCTGTGTATGTCTTGGATAATACACCGTTTTTACCGACGTGAAGAGTTAGATTATCGATATTGATTTGACAACATTTTTCCATGAACTTTTTAAAATATTTATTAATATAACTGCAATTAACAAATTAAATAGTATGAAGTTAAAAAAATAGACATCAAACATTACCTCATGTGCCACTTTGGGGAAACAATCCCAAATAGACACCTGAAAGTGTCAATTTGGACCAACACGATCAAACCAGTGCCAATTAGATATTGCATTCTTTCTGCCTATTGCATTTCTCCATATTTCATTTTTTATTATAGAAAATTTCTTTTTAATTTTTTATATTTATTCTATTATTATCACCTTTTTTCACTAACCTATTTTCGATTATCTGATAATTATTTATTTTTAAATTTATATTAAATATTTTTTTGTATATAATACGTGTGTATGTAATTGTATATTACATGTCAATATTTATGTTAATATATAAATTATAATTCTGATAATAGCATATTCAATTAAAGTTTCATCTTAAAAAATTATTATTATATTTCTATATTCCTAAAAGTTTCCTATTTTTAAGTAATAATTTTATTTATATTAAAATACAAGAAAATAAATTATATATAAAACATTATATGATAAAACAATGACTGGTTTCCAGAGCACACCCAAACTCATAAAAGTAATCTGTGATAATACAAAGTTCATAAATAATTATGTGTTTGGCTTTTTTTATATAAATGATATCCCGTGAATGAACCACATAAATAAAAAAAGCCCATTAAGTCGAACATATAATTTTAAAAATAGCTAAATATTCCATTAAATTTCTAAAAAATCTATGGCATTCGTAATCATAACAACCAGGAAATTAATTTCTACCGTTTCAATTGCCTAACTAAACCTCTTAGGCCTCCTCCTCGACCTCCTTTTGTTGTCTACCGATCCTTATCATGTACAAATTGTTTTATTTTTGGATGAGCTACATCGCTGTCTTCTGTCACGAATATGAACTCCTCAACCCCCTTTCCTTCACTATGCTTCCTCCAGATCGGCACGATAAAGCCTTTCGCTCTAGGCATCCATTCAGTTGCAAGTACAAGTCGGAGCAACTCAATACACCGTCTTCATCTCTATGGCATGTTTGGTTGCTGGGTTGGGTTGGGGTACACCGGTGTACCCCTCCTTCCAACCCTCTTAATCCTCCTCACAGCTTACTATTCACATGGGTACAGTTTACTATTCACAGGGGTACCCCAACCCAACCCAACCCAGTCCAACACGGCAACCAAACAAGCCCCAGGATACTTTATCTATCACGTACCTCACGCTCTATCGTAACCTCTTTTTCGGAATGCTGCAATGCCTCCTCGAGCTCTAAGCAGCACATAATTGGAGAGGACTTTCCTCTGCTCACAAAGACCGTCGACAAGGATCCTTCATAGGTGACGTTCCATATCAGCCTAGCTCCGCTGCACCACCATCATAGCTCCACCTTCGTGATCTGCTCATCCTCCTCTATGCCTTCATCCAAGCTTCTCGTTTGCTTTCCTTTTCGTCGGATTTTAGCACTGTCCTCTTCATGAAAGCATCATCGAAATGAAGGAGCCCCTCCTCACAGTGACTCCAATGCCATTGTGACGCACCTCTTACCGTAGAGCAGCTCCGCTGCACCTATCTTTACTAGAGCCTTGCTTCCCCTGTCTTCAGCAACAACAGCTCTGTTGTGTGTTGGGATTGAGGAGAAAGAGGAGCAGCACCAAGAGAAGAAAAGGGCCCCTATAAAAATAATTTATTTTTTAAATTTGTAAATTTCTTATAACTAAAGTTTTTAAATTTTAAAAAGAACTATATATGTTTATGATCAACGAGCATCAAACAATAAGTAATGAATTAAAATTATAAAAAAACAATTTCTACAATCGAAAGATATCTATGGATATAATGCAACTCAAGGAACGTAGGTACAAACAAAAGCTAATGGGAAATACCTAGCAAAAAAATGTACAGCATTGTTTTTTTAAGTTAGGATTTTTGAGAATGTTCAAGCACAGAAGCACATATATCTATTGACTATAATAACAAAATAATTAAAAATTAAGAGTTTCACCTCTTAATGTCTATTTTCCATAGCATATGAGCCGAAAAAAATGGTTAAAGAATAAAAAAATTCAAGCAAGAAGCATTAAACAATTAATACAATAAAAAAATAAACATGATTTAAACAGACAATAAAATAATAGTTATGGAAAAATAATCAAGTCATCACTTCTTTATTTGACAGTGCGAATCCAAAAAATAATCGTGATTTGTGGATCTAAGGAAAAAATTACAATGCACAAATATAAAAAATATCATTAACTGAGACCGTGATTTACGGGTGCTCAACAACAAGTCATAAACTTAAAGCAAGACAAATTGCAGCAGTGGCAGAAATCGCAAATCACAAGATGAGGTCATATTTGTCTTCAAAGGACACATTTAAGTTCAATATGGGGTCTTAACTTTTAAGATATTAATGTGGCATTGGGGAACCCAAAGGATTTTTTGACATTTAAGAATATGAAGAGTCAAATGACACATGCAAATGTAAACAATTAATGGACCTGTGTAGCCATTTAGACATTGGATTGGTATTTGATAGGGATGAAAATAGATACAGATATATCCGAATATCTACGTACAATATTCGAAAAAATATCGGACACGGATATCCGTATCCAAATATTAATCAAATACAAATCGGATATGGATTGCAAGATTTTTCAGATATGGATGCAGATAATGGCTTGAATATCCGGATCCGGATATCAGAATAAAACATTTAATATATTAGTTAATATATTACAAGACACAACCCCATGTTATTATATTAGTAGTAGATATTATATAATACAATATATCAATGATATTAATAAACTTCCGTTTATTTGAAGATGGACACGCACAAAAGTTACAAATCATATCATCCTTTAGCTTCTGGTTAGAACGCATGTCACCTCGACGATCTCTTTTGTCAGGATGCAACTTATTTATATTTCATTATCAATTTTTAAAATCATTGTAAACTTTGATTAAATATCAATTCGTATTCGTATGTGATCATTAATAGACTCGTATGTGGATTCCATATTTATTGGATCCATATTTGAATTCACTTTTTCACTGGTTCATATTTGGATTAGCTCTTTATTTAATATGTATTCTGGTTCGCTCTTTATTCGATCCATATTCGTATTCGATAAATATCTGATTCGTAACCGTATTTCTAAGGATACGATTTCCTTAATGCATATCCGAATCATATCTGTATCTGTATTCGTATTCGATAAAGATAGAGCGAATATGGATATAGAAATAGGCATATCTGATCCGTATCCGATCGTTTTCATCCCTAGTATTTGAAATAAAAATAACAAAAACTAACTATATGTAGACGATTTAAAAATGGGCCCCCAAAATTACGGGGTCCTGGGCCATTGCACCCCGAAACGAGGCTCAGGGACGGCCCTGAACAGCACCAGTAGCAGCATACGTTGGATGCTATCTTCAATGAGCATCCAAACTATCCAATCCTTTCCATCGAGCAGCAATTGCGTTCCACATGGCTTAATACGAACCGCCCGATTGGTCCTCATCCAATGGTTGAATTATCGCTACGTATTGGAACTTCCTCCATCCAATCAACGCCTGATTGAATGTCTCTCCACCATTTTACCAATGGCTCGAGACACGTGGGGATCTCACATGGCTTAAAAACTTGCGGGTGTGTCCTCCTAGTTTCAAATATTCATATTCAGGCTTGAGCCTCAGCCTCTTTGGGAAAATAATATAACATCCACACTTGATTTACATATTTACATGCGTGGATTTTATTACATATGCCCCTTTGAGATGTTGCAATACAATTATGCCTTATGCTCCTTCCTTCGAAATATCAATTGAGCCCATACTTCTTGCCTATTTATCACTTATGCCCTCTGCCAGATTGACAGTCAAAGAGTTGAACTAAAATCATGGTTTATTCAAATCATGATAGGATTAAGAGGGGCATAATGGTCAAAATCGAATCATCCCCCCTCCTCCGCCACCGACCTCTAAAACCCGACCTCCTCCTCTGGCTCGAAACTATTGTCCTCCTTTCCCATTGTCTTCTTCCATCTTCCTCTTCTTGCATCCTACCATCTCCGGCCAACATCGTGCCAAAGAGAAGCTTGGTCCTTCCCACCAACATCATGGTGGGATGAGCTCTTGATGACAGCTTTGTTAGTCAATGGAGAAGGAGTTTTGCCAAAGTGGTTGGGTGAGGACCATGGGCAGATGGAGGGTGCAGGTAGAGACTGTACCCCTTCCAATTTAGGAATTGTAAAAGAGGTGATCTCCATAATCCCTTGGTTATACATTTTTTCTCAAATTTCAAAATTATAGAATGTGAACAATGCAATGGCCCCCTCATTGTGTAATTGAATTCCATTTTAGGTTTCACTTTCCTTTTGACATTGCAGCATGTAACTTTTACCCACTTTTATGAATTCTATTTTTGATGTCCCATTGTTACAGTAGTCTTTAAAAGTTGAACAGCAACAACATTTACAGTGGAGAGAAATTCCAATCTGATTAGGCGATCTTTCCATCACCTATAAACCTCAAGAATTAAATGTTTTCACCAGTACATGAACCCCACAATACCTTTCTCAAATCGAGTTGTCTCGATTGCAAAGTTTCTCCATCCGTGCAACACAACACTGTATAATTAAACAATTCCTTCCATTAACTTCTCTTAATTTTTCCGTTACTAAAATTATCTTCTAAATACGTTGACATTAGGATATATGACGGTATTTAGTTTTATTTATGTTGAACTAATTATTATTATTTTGAGGTCAGAATCTACAAATTTCTATGTTGTGATATCAATAGTTTCATGCACATCTTTATTAGAATATAAAAGTAGACAATTTGGTTTAGAAGCAACAAAATAAGTATGTAATATACAAATATGTAAGAATCCAGGTAACAAAATAGGGTAAAATGTGTATGCCCCCTAGGGGGAGCTAACTTAGTTCCCCCTACCCCATTTCTCGCATGTTTTGTTATTTTTTAAAAAAATAAAAATTATGTAAATTTATTATTATATCCTTATATTATGTCATTCAAATTTCATGCAAAATAGAGACTCTTACGATCTCCATCCAGACGAGGTCGATTTAAAAAATCTTGAGACCATTAAAAAATGACTGTCTGGATGGAGGTCGTAGGAGTATATGTTTCATACAAAATTTGAATGAAATAATATAGGGATATAGTGATGAATATTCACTGAAAAAATTTCAAAAAAAATAAAAAATGAAGAAAATGAGGCGGGGGGAGCTAAGTTAGCTCCCCCTAGGGGGCAGCCCCATTTTCCTCAATAAAATATGTATATTAATACATATTTTGGAATCTATCTCTATATCCTCCATTGTTGATTATATAATACGTATATTCCATTGAAAATCTATACTTTATATAATACACATATGTGGATTTAGGTTTAATTATGGTAAAAAAATAATAGACTTTGTGATCAATAAATCACCGTGATGGAAGTTGTTTGGTGGAAGAAATTGAAGGAAGGGAGAAGAAAAATCTCCCGGGATGCGAGGGATTTGGGGAGAAAGAACTGCGTAGACCGCATCGAGCGAGAAGGGAAAAGGAGAGAGATGACATAAATCTCAATTTGATCCCAATTTACTGTTTCCATACAAATGACTATCATCTCCTTTATATAGTAGGGGTGGGACTACAAAAATAGAAGAGAATCAAAATTCAAATCCTAACTTATCTTAATTTGGACTCTAAAAGTCTCTAACCGATTAACTGTTAAATTTAATCTACTAACTATTATGATATGAGATCACATGCGATGTCTTTATTCAAAATAAATTTGCAATGACTCAATTCATCCTAAACTAAATTAACTCGACCCTAACTAAACTTAATTAACGGATGAAAAATAGAGCTCAATTTATTTGTAGCGCGTTGCATCACTCATTCATCGCTAGTGCCTGGAGGAGATAATTAGCCCTTTGACTTAACGGATGCGGGAACGATAAGAATTTATCAGACCAAACCTAGCTCTCCCGCAACTATATATGATGCATGTCTAGTTTCCTTTCCCATGTGAGAAAGCGACATCTCCGGCAATTCAAACATTTTCTATCCATACGTCCTCTTCTTACTATTAAAGATAAGCGGTGCCTCGAGATGTCTCATCACGCATCTTATGACGCATTTCAAACCAAGAAAATAATGCTTTTCTTAGCTATCTATTATTAGTTCCCGACAGGGTTGTCCCTGAGCCTAGTTTGAGAGTGCAATGGCCCAGAGCCCCATCAACAGTAGGGGCACATTTTTATATTTATCCAACTTTTACTTTAGAAAAAATAGTATATGTCCTAATGATATCTTAGAGAGTCAAATTATTAGTAAAACAACTCACCGAAGAATGAGCTCTTGTTCGATGAAACAAGTCGTTGAAAAATGATCCCTTATGTAATCGATTTTTCGCTGAAATATCTCATCAAAAAATGAGTTCTTATATAATCGAATTTTCAGTGAACAACTCAATGCTAAAGTCCAAAATTTTATGAAATTATATTATGGCCATTTTTTTCCTTTGCCCAAGGCCTACAAAATGTCACGAACGGCGCTGGCTCCCGAGCAATCAAACCAAGCACTTCATCTCCTGACAAGGAAGTGGTTAGCTATTCCATAAATATCTATTACTCTTACTATTACTGAGTTTCTCCCCACCCTTTTACCACGTGGACCCTCTTGCTTCTTGAGGACCATTCCATTCCAGGAGTCTCTCTTCCATTTCTTTACAAGCCCCGAAGCTTGCACTCCACCTTGGCAGCTGTCAAATCCTCATCTCTCTCTATTCTTACCGCCTCTCCCGAGTCCCAATCTTTTTCTCTTTCTATCTCACATTTTTTTATTACACCTCATTTCTTTATTTCTTCCCTTCCTTTCATGTAATTACCGCCCACCCTCTCTCTCCCCCCATTCTCTCTCTCCCTCTCATTTTTTTATTTCACCTCATTTCATTTATCTCTTTCCTTCATCCATTATTATATTATAAAATCTTATTTGAAATTATTACTAAAAGCATGTTTCTAACAAAAACATTCATACGATTAAATAATAATAGTAGTAGTAAATATTGTATTTTATATATCTTTGTGTTAGACACTTGAGCAAGCCAGTTGAATCTTCCGTTGGTATTTTTTAATTTGAAACCACGTTTTGCATGTGTAATATTTTTTCTAATTACAACTATAGTAATTTTCACCAGTCAAATGTGATGCATTCATTTTCCGTGCATCGTCTGTTTGTATCTAATATTTTATTCGTTTGTTTTACCTACATATAACTTATAAATACTATATATTGTATACTAAAAAAACATAAAAATAAAATACATAAAATGAAATAAAAATCCATAAACAACATTTTAAAAGAGATAAAAATTCATAGATTTTGAATAAATAAATTTAAACAGTGGGATGTATAGAATCTGTTATCTAAAGATATGTGTGCGTATGTATATAATACATTATCGTAATATATATATATATTATAAATCTAAATATAAGATGAAATATGAACATTAAAATTTTACTAATATATATGATATATAAGAGAAATTATAAAAAATACAATAAAGTTTATTTTTTAAAAAAATAAGATATTATAAATCTAATAAATACCGATTATATATGATGGAACCAACACGGGCAAAAAAACAGATACGCTTTTTCCCATCAAAAAATCCCTTACTCCCCTTCTTAATTTGAATTTTTATTCTTTTATTTTCCTTATTTTTATTATATGTCTACTATTTATTGCATATAACATTATCTTTTAAGTCAATAAAATAAAGCATGCTATTTGGAAAGCATACCTTTCAAATCATTAAAATTTATTCGTAATATGTTCATACTTCACATATTATGATCCTAATATGTTCTTATACATTATCTTGAAAAAATACTCACGCCGCGAAGCGCGGGTATGCACCCTAGTTTGTAAAATAAGGAAGTGGAATGGGTAGTTCGGTGATAAAGAAAACCGCGAAATAAGAAGTAAAACCCAATGTTCAGTCCATAGATGATTGAAACTCTGCCTAAATCACTACAGAGCAAGTCAACTAATTCAAGAGGAACACTTATCTTAATTCGCATTCTTTCCACAAAACCACATAACAAGGAAGCTATACATGGCTCTCCTGCAAATCTAAACAGATTTGGGTTTCAGATATGACTGACCATCACTATCATACGAGGACTCACCAATTCACGAAAATCACAATCCTCGAAACTGCAGTACATTTTCTACGCGTATTCTTGTTCTTCCAGGACAAGCCCAAGGAAGTTATGAGGCAACATCACCTGTTAATCTTTAGTTCCATTTGTCTAACCAATACTGTGTCCGAATACGAAGGAGTAACGACGACGACGACTGGAGCAATTTACGTATGAGTTTTTTTTACTTTTGCTTCCCTTTCTAAATGCCGAATGAAACACTGAAACTCCCCGTGATTGCAGTTCTCCCTCTATAAATATATAGAACCCAACAACTACTTTCTGTATATCTCAACTTCAACCTCCAAGGGGATCGATCATCTTCCCTCACCTGTTATCAATTTACTCACCATGAAGGTACCACTTTTGCTTCTATGTTTCTGTCATAATTAATTTCTCTCTCTCTCTCTCTCTCTCTCTCTTTCGGGTAATTGGTAATAGCTAACTTCTACTTACATCGGTTTGTCCACATTTGAAGGTTGTGGTCGGGCTCGAGCTTGAGGGAGATGCCAAAAAGTGCTCCAACGCCCTTAAGGTAGCCGTCGGATTCCCCGGTGAGAACCGCATCAACATCCCTATATATTATTCTAGCCATGAGTTGGACGAAGTTGTGTTGGAGTTGTGCCAAGCTTGTTGGGATTAATGTACCATGGAGCTAATTACTGGTGTTGTGTGGCAGGTGTGACGAAGGCCTCGTTCGAGGGAGATAAGAGCAAGATCGTGCTGGAGGGAGAAGAGCTCGATCCCGTGAAGATCACTATGAAGCTGAAGAGGAAGCTAGGACATGCCGAGCTTCTCATGGTTAAAAAGGCAGATGAGAAGGATGACAAAGGCAACTGCAACATCGAATATGGTCCATGGTCTCCTCCACCGCCGCCACCACCACCACTACTACGAAGCTAGCGATCCATACCAGAACTAGTGTACCGTCGTATAGAGAGACTACTATGGGCATCTGGGCTACGAGTATTTTGTATATGTAATAAGATGCTGCCCACGTAGACGTAGGAGATGTGATCCCAATATTGTCTTCTTGTTTTTAGCATTCATATGTAAGTTACTAGTAATAAGAAAGGTTTACATCAAAACAAAACAGAAGGTACGAGCAACAAGCTGTGCCGCTAACCCGGTACAGTCAAACTCGATACTGTCATGTTGCTACTCAACAATCTTCTCTCCTACCAACTCGGAAGCTCTGCGGAAAGAAGCCTAACCTATATCAAAAGGTTCTGGGTCTTCAGCTCCTACTCAATCTTCTGCCGGCTCTTCGAAGAAGCTTTTGGGTCTTGTTGGTACTATTTCTATGAATGGGGCGACTCTTCTTCTCTTAAGGACGTGAATCTCTTCTGCGCTTTGACAAATTCCAGCGTTTTTTTGGAAATAATGGGTCTCAAATTACAGAATTTCGAAATAGATAATTTTTTTTCTAAGATGCCTGGTACTGAATTCTATCAGCATCGAGAGCCCACTACCATGCTCAAAATCTTAATTACGAAGACTGATATATACATAGCAACCAATCCTAATTTTTTTTAAGAAAGCATTCATCATGATTCCAAAAAAAAGTTAGGATGGATGTTCCAGTCGAAGTTGCTGAGATAGAGGTGGACAGATTTGAATGATAATGTCGACATTGTTTGGTTTTTCGGGTCTTAATTAACATATAAGCAACCGAGAGATGCGCTCCCACAGTTGGTCATCTTGATGACGACAGGTAGGGCCGTTTAGGTTGGCATCACCATTTTCCCTTTCTCGTTGTGTATTTGGTTAGTGGGTTAAGACGGGTTAAATGGGTAGAAGGTAACCCATTTTTTGTTTTTGGATTTTGATGTTTGGATAGAGGGTTAAACTGAGGGTGGGTTAGAAATGGGTTTGAGGTAATGTGATTGTATTGAAGTTTGGAAAAGTGAGTAGAAGTGGAGTAGTTTATAATTTTTATATGATATGATGGTATAATATATTATTTTTTTGATAGGATTGATGATGTAAAATTGATTTATTTAATTTTTTTTAAAAAAATGAATAAAGTGGGGCCCACATGAGAGGGAGGGAGGGTGGGTTAAGGGTATAAACTCCCAAAAGGGGAGTTTAACCCCCTTGCCGAACGGCACCTTAAATATCACATGATGATGTTATTACTGTAATTTCAACTATATGTACTACTAGTCTTATTTTGTGTCTTTGGAATTTCAAAAGCCAATTTAACTGATGAAAAAGAAGTTGGCATCGGTCTCCTGATCTACCTCTCAAAATCTGTTGGGGGATCAGATCAGGTGCTCGTCATCATAGAAAAGTCATTCGAAGCTCTGAAAAAAACGCTTACGAGGATTATTTTGTGATGAATGAATAATCTCATTTAGTGTAGAAAATGAATCATATAACAAAAGTTATCTCATGATATTTTAAAGAATGTTTTTCTCATTGATATTGCACTACAACAAAATTGAGCTATAACGATACTCTTTTCAAAATATGTCACTAATCAGCCGTTGTTAAATATATAACAACTATGTTATTCATTGTAAAATTATTTTGTATACTTGAAATTAATGTGAATATCATATCTATCGATATATCATGAGCAACGGTCCATATAGCGACATCTTTACTATTTTAAAATTTTAACTAATCATCGCAAAATTTTGAACAACAAATTAACAAAGATTAGTTGAAATTTTAAAAAAAATCGCAACAGATAAGCATCACTATATGGATCGTTGCTAATGATACGTCGACGGATATAATAATCGTTGTTAATTTCAAGTGTAAAAATTAATTTCATCAAGAATAATATTGTCATTATATATTTAACAGCGGCTGATTTACTGACAGATTTTGAAAAAAGTGTCAGTATAGCTCAATTTTGTTGCATTGAGAGAAGAGAAAGGAACCTAGTACTTTGGTAATTTTACTGGGTTGGGTTATTTGGGTAGGACTGTCTAGGATGGGCTTAATGAGAAGAAAATGGATTGTAGGGCCCTTATAGTCCATAGTATGCCAGGCCAACCTAGCGAGCCTTAACTCGAGCTGGGCTAGTAGGTAGGTTTGGGTTGGCCTCTATCCGAGCCTAACCCAAGAAAAAATGGTCCAACATTTGCAACCCAAGCCCAATCGATTGTATTTTTGGGCTAGGAAAGGGTTGGCCTACGCAGCTGGGATTCGAGTTAGACTGGGTACGTAGGTCCAGCCCAATGTTCATCTCGAACTTAATGTATACATATTGTTCTAAATATCTCCCAATATCATTTTGAGTGAGTGTGTCAAAGAAAAAATCAATATGGGTGGTACTCAAAAAATCATTTCAAAATTGACTTTGTTTTTTTATACCATCCATATTAACTTTTTCTATGACCTTTAAGATAAAATAGCCCGTTAATCAAAATGAAATTTGGTAGGATGTATAATAATAGGATTTTTTACACCCATAATCCTTAGTAATTTTGTAATTATAATCATAACCCCGCATAATCGTGAATTACACGAGAAACTTCGGATAGTCACTCCGTCTCACACCCATAACCCTCCATTAGTTTAATACGTTAACTCAATCATACGAGTGAGTTAACCTAACCAATCTACTAGATTAGCAAAAAAAGAGGAAAGGAAAAAAATTCTTGCAGGAGAGGGGGGTGTTTCTTGCTGGTAATGGTTGGTAGGGGGGCCTTTGATGGGTGCTTGACAACGGGTGGGGTGGGGCTTCAGCAGAGCATCGGAGGCAGCGGGGGTGGTGACGGAGGGGATGCGACCTGGGGGAGGAGGATTCAATGTTGTGAAGGAAGGTACAAAATTATGTTATACGTGGTTAAAAATAAATCTCAAACTAAATTTATATATGAAAATAGATAAAAGAATATTAATATGGATGTTTGCAGATACAAAAATGATATCTATATCCATATCCACTTTGAAATTGATATGGATATTGATGTCAAAGTTTATATAAATCGGGCATAAGTGATGGATCGAATACGGATTTATCTGTATTTGTTTGCATACTACTTCTGTTGGACATTGAAAGATAGATTTTCGAATGGGAGATGAATGGTTAATGATACTTTTTCGCATATGTTGAAAACGATATATTCGATTCTATCGTTGATGATAATGTTATGATTTAGTTTCAAGCTCTAAGAATTAGACGTGGTCAACTTTAAATACATGTTTGTATTTGTTAAATTTGTTTTATATGTAAAACAACTCCTATATATATGCATATGATTGTTTATAATAATTTTTTATATTGTAATATTATTTATTATTACTATTGGTTATCAATGTGCCCCCCTCAGTCAATAATCCTGGGTCCGCCACTGCTTTAAGCTCGGATAAGTTTATAGGTTACGAAGTTCCTTGATCTCTACCTCAATGGGTTAAGTTCGACACCAAAGGTTAAAGGAAGACGGGCATACATAGGACTAGATTATAGGGGGTCAAGCTGCCGTTTTTATCCCGTGCTCGGTTGAGTCCTCATTCATCGCTAGTGCTTTGGGAAGAGATAATCGGTCCTTGGACTTAACGGATGGAATGATAAGAAATTATCAGACCAAGCCTAGCTCTCCCGCAACTATATATCTAATATGATGCATGTCTAGTTTCCTTTCGCATGCGAGAAAGTGACATCTCCGGTAATTCAGACCTTTTCTATCCATATGTCCTCTTTTTACTACTAAAGATAAGAGGTGCCTCGAGATGTCTCATCCAGCATCTTATGACGCATTTCAGACCAAGCAAATAATGCTTTTCTAGCTATCTATCATTAGTTCCAGGCCAACCAAACCAAGCACTTCATCTCGTGACAAGGAAGTGGTTACTTATTCCATAAATCAATGTTGAATAAGGAAGTGGAATGGCTCCTTCGGTAATAAGAAAACCCCGAAATAAGTAGTGTTAGAAAATAGGAAGCGGAATCGGAAATAAAGATAAAGCAATAAGAACACAAAAGGTTTTACGTGGAATCCTCCTCCGTGAGGAGCAGGATGAAACCATGGGAGAAGCTCTCAAAGGGGCATATCTTGCATTGCTTCTTCTCGATGGATGCATGAGGTCTAGGGCTCCTTATATAGCCTCCACAGAGCCTCCAAGTCCCACCACTAGACAATGTGGGACTAAACATATGGATGGGGTAAATGGATCTCTCCAGTATTCATTTACCCCGCTACAACTCATATGGCGCATACAACCAGATACTCCAACAAGTAATAAAACCCAATGTTCAGTCCATAGATGATTGAAACTCTCTGCCTGAATCACTACAGAGCAAGACAACTAATTCGAGAGGAACCCATATATTAATTCGCATTCTTTCCACAAAACCCCATAGCAACAAGGAAGCTATGCATGGGTCTCCTGCAAATCTAAAATGATTTGGTTTCCAGATATGGCTGACCATCATTATCATACGAGGACTCGCCAATTCACGGAAATCACAATCCTCGAAACTGCAGTACATTTTCTACGCGCATTCTTGTTATTCCAGGACAAGCCCAAGGAAGTTAAGAGGCAACATCACCTGTTAATCTTTAGTTCCATCTGTCTAACCAATACCGTGTCCAAATATGAAGGAGCAACGACGGCGACGACGACCGGAGCGATTTACGTATGAGATTTTTTTTACTTTTGCTTCCCTTTCTAAATGCTAAATGAAACACTGAAACTCCCCATGATTGCAGTCCTCCCTCTATAAATATATAGAACCCAACAACTACTTTCTTTATATCTCAGCTTCAGCTTCCAAGGGGATCGATCACCTTCCCTCACCTGTTATCCATTGACTCACCATGAAGGTATCTCTTTTGCTTCTCTGTTTCTGCATATTTAATTCCTCTCTCTCTCTCTCTCTCGGATAATTGGTAATAGCTAACTTCTACAGTTCTACTTACATCGGTTTGTTCACATTTGAAGGTTGTGATCGGGCTCCAGCTTGAGGGAGATGCCAAAAAGTGCTCCAACGCCCTCAAGGTAGCCGTCGGATTCCCCGGTGAGAACCCGCATCAACATCCCTATATATTATTCTAGCCATGAGTTGGACGAAGTTGTGTTGGAGTTGTGCCAAGCTTGTTGGGATTAATGTGCCATGGAGCTAATTACTGGTGTTGTATGACAGGTGTGACGAAGGCCTCGTTCGAGGGAGATAAGAGCAAGATCGTGCTGGAGGGAGAAGAGCTCGATCCCGTGCAGATCACGATGAAGCTGAAGAGGAAGCTAGGACATGCCGAGCTTCTCATGGTTAAGAAGGCAGATGAGAAGGATGACAAAGGCGACTGCAACATCGAATATGGTCCATGGTCTCCTCCGCCACCACCACCACCACTACTATTACGAAGCTAGCGATCCCTACCAGAACTTATGTACCATCGTATAGAGAGACTACCATGGGCATCTAGGCTACGAGTATTTTGTATATGTAATAAGATGCTGCCCACGTAGACGTAGGAGCTGTGATCCCAATATTGTCTTCTTGCTTTTCGCGTGTTTTTATTATTTCTCCAAACTCTAGACTGTCATGTAGCTACTCAATCTTCTCTCCTACCAACTCGGAAGCTCTGCAGAAAGAAGCCTAACCTATATCAAAAGGTTCTGGGTCTTCAGCTCCTACTCAATCTTCTTCTGGCTCTTCGAAGAAGCTTTTGGGTCTTGTTGGTACTCTCTCTATGAATGCGGGGACTCTTCTTCTCTTATGGACATGAATCTCTTCTGCGATTTGACAAATTCCAGGGTTTTTTTTTGAAATAATGGGTCTCAAATTCCAGAATTTCGAAATAGATAAATTTATATCTAAGATGATACTGAATTCTATCGGCGTCGAGCCCCCATTTGTTGGGTATTCGGATGTCCAGTCTCAACTGGAGACTATTGCAATTTTCCTCCTTTACGGGGGACTCTTTGATATTTGCCCAGATTTTTGCATCCCCAATCCGGGAACCCATTCCAGGAAGCAAGTACGCCCCATTCGTTACCTGATTCCAGCCCCATTCTTCCAGGGAACGAAGCCCTAGCTCTTGGATTTTCCTCTCCATTCCAGCAGCAGCAGCAGCAGCGAGAGTCTTGGGACCCTCTTCGTCCTCCTCCACACGCGCCAGGGGCCGAGTGAGAAGGATAGAGCAGTGGCCGAGCTCGAGAGGGGCAACGGCTAGGGTTGTAGTTTTGAAGCGGCGTTTGGGCGTGTCTTGGGGCAGCCATTGGAGGTCGTTGCGGACGACCTCAAGGAGCCGAGCTTCGTGTTTGGGTCTCCATCCGGGAACCCACAAGGGGAGTCACTTTATCCTTCTTGGATTTAAGCACAATATTGGTATTTTGGATACCTAGGGATAGTTAGTTACTTGTAGAAGAACTATCCATTGTGTGTGACTTGTACCTCGGTTTTGTAGACAACAAAACCGAGAAGAACTTTGGCTCGCTTTGACCGTAGTGAAATCGTTGCCGGTCTTGTCCCGTGGTTTTTCCCTTGCTCACATTGTGTAAGGGTTTCCGCGTAAAAATCATTATCTCTTGTGGTTGCTTGTGTATTTGTCATTGTTGCCATTGAGTTCCCGTGTGGGGAACATATATCTTGTGGGTGTCATCTTTGCTGCAGGACAATTTTAGGGGGATTCTCCTGGATTGATTGTGTGCATATCTCCATCACCATTACCATGCTCAAAATCTTAATTACGAAGACTGATATATACATAGCAACCACTCCTAATTTTTTTAAGAAAGCATTCATCATGATTCCAAAAAAAATTTAGTTAGGATGGATGTTCCAGTCAAAGTTGCTGAGATAGAGGTGGACAGATTTGAATGATAATGTCGACATTGTTTGGTTTTTCGGGTCTTAATTAACATATAAGCAACCGAGTGATGCTGCTCCCACAGTTGATCATCTTGATGACGAAAGGTAGGGCTGTTTAGGTTGGCATCACCATTTTCCCTTGCTTGCTGACCAAGATTTCTTAGACATCACATGATGATGTTATTACTGTAATTTCAACTACATGTAATACTAGTCTTATTTTGTGTCTTTAGAATTTCAAAAGCCAATTTAACTGATGAAAAAGAAGTTAGCATCAGTCTCCTGATCTACCTCTCAAAATCTGTCGGGGGATCAGACCAGGTCGCTCGTCATCATAGAAACTATAGTCATTCGAAGCTCTGAAAAAACGCTTACGAGGATTATTTTGTGATGAATGAATAATCTCATTTAATGTAGAAAACGAATCATATAACAAAATTTATCTCATGATATTTTAAAGAATGTTTCTCTCATCGATATTGCACTACAACAAAATTGAGCTATAATGATAATTTTTTCAAAATCCGTCACTAATCAGCCGTTGTTAAACGACTATATTATTTATTGTAAAATTATTTTGTATACTTGAAATTAACGTGAATATCATATCTATCGAGATATTATTAGCGACGGTCCATATAGCGACATCTTTACTATTTTAAAATTTTAACTAATCGTCGCAAAATTTTGAACAAAAAAATAGCAAAGATTAGTTCATTTTTAAAAAAAAATCGCAACGGATAGGCATCGCTATATGGATCGTCGCTAATGATACGTTGACGGATATAATAATCGTTGTTAATTTCAAGTGTAAAAAATAATTCCATAAGAATAATATTATCATTATATATTTAACAGCGGTTGATTTACTGACGGATTTTGAAAAAAGTGTCAGTATAGCTCAATTTTGTTGCAGTGAGAGAAGAGAAAGGAACCTAGTACTTTCGTAATTTTACTGGGTTGGGTTATTTGGGTAGGACCGTCTAGGATGGGCTTAATGAGAATAAAATGGATTGTAGGGCCCTTATATTCCATAGTATACCATGCCAACCTAGCGAGCCTTAACTTGAGCTGGGCTAGTAGGTAGGTTTGGGTTGGCCTCTATCCGAGCCTAACCCAAGAAAAAATGGTCCAACATTTGCGACCCAAGCCCAATCGATTGTATTTTTGGGCTTGGAAAGGGTTGGCCTACGCAGCTGGGATTTGAGTTAGACTGGGTACGTAGGTGCAGCTCAATGTTCATCTCGAACTTAAAGTATGCATATTGTTCTAAATATCTCCCAAAATCATTTTGAGTGAGTGTGTCAAAGAAAAAATCAATATGGGTGGTACTCAAAAATCATTTCAAATTTGACTTTGTTTTTTTATACCATACATATTGACTTTTTATTTGACCTTTAAGATAAAATAACTCGTTGATCAAAATGAAATTTGGTAGGATGTATAATATAGGGATTTTTACATCCATAATCCTAAGGCCCTGTTCGTTTGGGGTATAAGGAGGAATGGAATAAGGGGAATAAGCCCCCAACACGCTTCCCCGTGGTACGACTATTCTCCATTATTTCATCTTATTTCACTCTTATTCCTATCTTTATCCCACCTTACCTACATTTATTTCACCTTATTCTCCTTATTCTTATCCTCCAGCCGAACGGAGAATAGACCCTTATTCCCCATCCTTATTCCTACTTATTCTCCTACCGAACGGGCCCTAAGTAATTTCGTAATAACAATCATAACCTTGCATAATCGTGAATTACATGAGAAACTTCGGATAGTCACTCCGTCTCACGCCCATAACCTTCTGTTAGTTTAATATGTTAACTCAATCATACGAGTGAGTTAACCTAACCAATCTACTAGGATTAGCAAAAAAAAGGAAAGGAAAAAAAAATCTTGCAGGAGAGGGGGGGGGGATTCTTGCTGGTAATGGTTGGCAGGGGGCTTTTGATGGGTGCTTGACAACGGGTGGGGTGGGGCTTCAGCAGAGCATCGGAGGCAGCGGGGGTGGTGACGGAGGGGGTGCGACCTAGGGGAGGAGGATTCAACGCAGGTGCAGGGGGCTTCAAAAGTGGGCGACGACGACGGAGGGGAGGGGGCTTCGACGCGGGTGCGGGGAGCTTCGAAAGCTGACGACGGTGGCAGAGGGGACGCGCCCTGGGGGAGGGGCTTCACCTACTTCGAGCTCCTTTGTATGACCAACCCTTGCACGAGCTGCAGAAGGTAGTCTTCGTTGAGCAATCAATTGCAGTATTTCGTAATGAAGCTGACGAGCTTTGGCATGCAACCATTGGAAGGTGAATGCAGCTACACCTGCACGAGAAGCTCCAAGAAGATTTCATACGAGCTCTCGATCACTCGCCACATCAGATCCCTTGTAAGCTCCTGAATTTCAGCACCCGCCTTCCCACTGGAGAGTATTAAATTCGAGCCAGGGGCGATATTGAGCGATCCGAGGATATCAAGCAGCTTGAGAAGCATGATGGTGTCCTTCTTGCTCTTGGTGACGGTGCGACCAAAGTAGAGGAACGTGAGGATCCCCATGCATGCGAAGACATCGGTGAAACAACTGGTATAGGGTTCAAGAGGACCAGCGAGTTCAAAGAGCTCGTAGCAGAGGTGGTACTCAGCTTCAAAGGGCATCTTCAAATATTTGATCACTCGATTCAAAAAATTATTCTGAAAAATCACTGAAAAAATTATTTTCGTGAATATGCACGTATGGACAACTGCCACGAACCTGTGCAAGTCGGAGATAACCTTTGGGACGACTAAATTATTAGACCGGGAATCTTTTCTAGAAAAAGACCCAAAGGTCCCTTTCCGTGTGCTGGTCCTTTCAGAAAACAGAGAAGAGAAATCGTCGGACTACAAAGATCACTCAGGCTTTTCTTCCCAAAGCCAACGCCCTCCGCAAGAGGTAAGAATGTTTAGCCCGTCTCCGTGCGATCGTCGGATGGGAGCTTTCGAGGACACGAAGGTGCAAAGCCCTCCTCCCCTATCCCTGCTGTATATTTCCAACTCCTTAATTTGACATCACTTCTTACAGTGTTGGCTGCTTGATGATATGCAAAGAATGGTCGTGAGAATCGACCTTCCAAAAATCCCAGTTGGCCTTTCTTCTTGCTCTTCTACACACGATCCGAAGGAGCTCGTCACCAAAAAACTGTTTAAAAAGTTGGCGCAGCTGAAAGGTAAGGCTATCTAGTTTGCTTATGATAAAATTGAGCGCTCCAATCATCGCCTGATCCATCTTCAGCTTTGATGTTTCAAAATTCCATTAAACAGAGTGCTGGTGTAGATTCTTTTAGTATTTCCTTTATCAAGTCATTCCTTTTACCCAGAAAGAGGGTGGAATTGCGAATAAAGATGTTTATTCCTGATGCTAGTTTCTTTGGGAGATTTTGCACCGGTGAGATGAGCGTCCTCTCACCCTCATTCCAGTGTAGATCAAGAGCCTCGTTATCACCGTCCTTCGCCAACTCCTCGACCTCTGTGAATTACCTCAGAACGATCTCCTCTAGATGAAGTTTAGTTGAGCAACGAAGGTCATCTCCTCTAGTGAGATCCACAGTGGTTGAACCACATTGCATGCCTTGATTTTGGTTCTGCTCGAGTTCCACTCCTTATCTCACATGTTTAACGAAGACTAGGAGTTGTAGAAGCTCCAACCCAGGCTCTGATTGCATCCCCTACCTTCTTCTTCATCTCCAGGTAAGTCACTGTAACACCCCTTTCGTGATTTCTCCTAATTAATTAGCATCACACACCTCACCCTCATGCTGATCTAATCAATCCTCCATCAACCCCACACCACCCGCATCTTCGCCAAGCCCTCAAGCCATCTCTTCTTCCTCCAGATCTATGCTCCCACTCCGATACTTTCTTCTTTCTACAAGGAAGGAGGAACCGAAAGGGTTCCACCTTCTTTGTTATGATGCAGTCTCCATTCCATCTATTTGACCCCCGTATCAATTCCCGTTGCTTCAGCTATCGAACTAACCCATGCACGTTCCATGGTACCTCTTTGATCAAAGATTCTAGGATATCTCTGATCTCGCTCTCTATCTCCAAGGAAGCCACATCGTCTCATTGCTCCAATCATTACAGTGCCTTCTCCATTCCTCTATCCACTTTTCTAGTGCTACAGCTACGTTCTTCGACTATCAACAAAGGCTCGGAACATAGGAGGAGCCTCATGGGCTTGTCCCAACTATCCGCTGACGGAGTCATGGTTATTCCACAGCCCATTAACCTCCCACACATATGGAGTCTCCTCGTAAACTCTCTCAGCATGTGGGGTTGCTCTTTGATCCTGCTGAGTGTAATGTTAATCCTCTACCCAGCTACTCTGGATTCCATGTCCCTACTCCTGTACGAGATGAACTCGATGTACAAGTGCAAAAAGGACAGGTAGCCTCTTCTTGGCTTCTTTCTCAGCTAAGTCCTCCACTTACTTGGGCAATTTAGAAAAGGCCCTCAGAATCGGTGAGCTTGTGAAGCACACCAAACTTATTATTGATTTGCTCTACCATTGTAAGCTTGTCAGCTATTATCCCCATGCTAGGGATGGGGTATTCTATCAGATCGGCTACAGTTTTTATGGACATCTCCTTAGATAGGAGTAAGGGAGATGCTTGTTAGGTTCTCATGGCTTGAGATCTGTCTGTTTCTACCATCTGTTGTAAGATCTTCCATACATATTCTACTTTTCTACTCAAATAGTTGTGATCCACATGATGCACACTCTAATCCCTCCATCTCAAAGGTCAGACCACAGAACAAGGTCTAAACTAAGATCACTTGAGAAAAGCCATGGCATGGACATTTCTGTAGTAAGTCCATGAATCTCTCACATGTCTCAAATAATGGCTCATGGGGAGCCTGGCAGAAACTAGAGATCTTGAATCTCATTTTGTTAGTTATACTGAGTGGGTATAACTTCTTTTAAAATAGGTCTTTGAACTACAACCAAACAGTACATCTAAGCTCAAGATTCTTCAACCAATGTGTTGCATTATCTCTTAAGGCAAACGACGTAGCCTTCATCCAGATGTAATCTTGACCAACCTTAGGATTGCTAAGGTTGTCACGGACTAACTTGAAGTATCGTAGGAATTCATATGGTTCTTCAGTGGCATTCCCATTAAGCTTTGCCAACAGCCCTAAGAATTGTGTCTTCAACTCAAATGCCTCAGCTTGTGTACTGGTACGAGCCAGTTAGTGTTCTTATTTTTTGTTGGGTTGTAATCCATCATAGATCCATCCAGTCCTCCCACCTCAATCACATGTCCCATCTGAGCCATTGAATGTGCATTATCTTGCTCTACTACTACAAAAAAGGCGCAACTGACGTGTACATGGTGGCTCGTAATGTGCATGCCAAGTGCACCCACACACAATGGGCGAGCACATGTGCTCGCCCTATGTGTGGTCGCAGATAGACCAGTTGTCAGGGAAAGCGGGCGAGCACCTGTAAACACTATGTGCTCGTCCGTCGTAAGGGTGTGCACATCTGAGCTTGCTAAAGGTCCGCCCGTACATAATATGGTGATCATATTCAGAGCTCCTAGCGAGCACATGTGCTCGTCCAAGCTAAAGTGCAGGAAAAAATATACATGTTCGGCGGGGTTTAAACGCCCCGTCGAACCTGCATAGCATGTCAAGAAACTATTGCAGGTGCTTATTAGAATCGAGAAAAGTATCTTTAATATGCCATCTAGCCAACTAATTCAACTAACTTGTACATGTCAAACGCACATAATATATATGAACTTGCAAACTAAACCTATAAGTTAATATAAAATTTCAGTATATATATATATATGTGTGTGTAAATGTAGCATATTTAGGAGCTAAATATTATAAATATATGTTCGAAGGTTCCTTTACAAGTACAACTAATTCTAATATCAAAGTTCATACAAATGAAAGACTTGCTAAAAATTCTACAACGGAACAAGATAAAAACCACCAATCATTTCTTTTTTGATCTAATTTTTTTTGAAATTAAACTCGACTTTGCTTTCTTTTTTATCCTTCTCCTTAAACCCAGCATACATGTATGCATCTTCTTTTGGGTCATTCTCCTCCCCCTCCTCGTCATCTGATTCAATCTCCTCATATTGAGATGCACATCTTTGTGACATATATTATGGATGATATATATATATATATATGATATGCATTTAAAGATATAGAAATATGAAATTATTACTCATTCTAAGTAGAATACTTACATATACATCGTGAAATCTTCTCAGAAGAGCTTCATCACCTGCTCCACCATCATCGCCATCTAGGGACTCCATCTGTGATGATGGTTGCGACGACTGTGGCTGTGAATACGACGGCTGGCAATAAGTAGAATAGGAATGATGATGTTTCTCCGCATAGTATGGAGGAAGACTACCAAGTGTCTGCTTCATGTTCGCCATAACATCCCTTTCCTCCAACACCTATTAAAATTTTGATTGTTTAATATGCATATATAGTTAAAAATGAATATAGTAAAACAATATTCATCTATACCTATTTTCAAATTGCTTTATCAAATGATGTTTGCTCCCTATTAGGATCCCCATCCTATTTTTCTGCAGATAGTGCCAAAATAACGATCCTGAAATAGAAGTTAAAAAATAAGAATTAATTATAATATATCTTTCAAATTGCTTATAAATAAAAGGATTATTATCAGTTGTGCCCCTTTGAGATATTGCAATATCAGTTATACCCCTCACTTTTTGAGAATATCAATTATACCCCTGACTTCTTGTCGTTCTATCACTTATGCCACACCATTACTTTGACCGTTAATAAGTTGAACTTAACTGTGGTTTATCAAATCATGGTTTAGTTAAGAGGAGTATATTTGGAAGCAAAGTGTGTTGATGGATCTTCACGATTTCAGGTTCCTCCCATCATGCTGAACTCTAGTCCCGGCTGACGAAGACGATGCCGTGAAGGTCGAGCTTGAGGACGTCGATGACGACAAGGTCGAGGACGAGGGCACAGGGAGGTCACCACCCATGTGCATTGTGGAGCCGAACCAAGCTGGAAGGGTCACTAGAGGAGTGCGGACGCCATGGAGGTAGGGAGGAGGGGATCAACCTAGGGAGGATGAGGGGAGGGAGGAGGGTGTGGCCAGGGGAGGAGGAGCGGAGGGACGGGGGCATTGGCCAGCGGAGGAGCAGGATGGGAGGGAGAGGGCGACTTGGGGAGGAGGAGGAGAGGGAGGGAGGAGGGCTCGGCCATTGGAGGTGGAGGAGGGGAGGGA
Organism: Ottelia alismoides; assembly: GCA_037367405.1. Classification (NCBI taxonomy): domain Eukaryota; kingdom Viridiplantae; phylum Streptophyta; class Magnoliopsida; order Alismatales; family Hydrocharitaceae; genus Ottelia; species Ottelia alismoides. Next base: position 161,043 of record JAZKJV010007942.1, on the reverse strand, counting down.
GGAGGGTGCCAACCTGGGGCGGAGGACGGGAGGGAGGGAGGGCGTGTCGGACGGGGGAGGAGGAGGGGGAGATGCGGGGTGGAGGGAGCAGCAGAGGGCTGGGGTGTGCTGGAGAGGAGCTCAGGGCGGGTTGGAGAGATCTCACGGTAGGTTGGGGAGGAGCTGGTCGTGGGGTTGGACGGAGGGCGGAGGGGGAGATCGCGGGGCTGGAGGGAGGGCAGAGGGTGGGCGGGGCTGGGGAGGAGCTCGGGGTGGGTTGGGGAGGAGCTGGGGTGGGGGTCGTGAGGCTGGAGGGAGGGCGGAGGGGTAAGTCGCGGGGCTGGAGAGAGGAGTACGGGGAGGCGCGGGGTGGCGAGGGCAGGACGGATGACTTGAGGGCGAGGGGAGGAGGCGGGGTCATGGGAGGCGTAGGGGCAGCAAGGGGCGGAGAGGAGAAGCTCGAGGCAGAGTAGGAGGCGCAAGGGCAGGGGAAGGAGCTCGGGGCGGAGGGAGCACCTGGGGATGGGAGAGGAGGCGGTAGAGGAGTAGGAGCCTGGGGAGGAGGAAGAGAAGGAGAGGAAGAGGATGGGGAAGGAGGAAGATGATGATGTAAAATGACCTTTTCAGATTTTATTTTTAATTTAATTCCTGCTATATCCCAAAGTTAATATCCGTTTGTGTTGGGAATGAATGACAACTAACTTGAGGGGCACAAGTGATAGAAAGCCAAAAAGTTTGGGGGCACAACTGATATTCCTAAAAAGGGAGGGGCATAACTGAAATTGCAATATCTTAGAGGAGCACAAGTGATAAAAACCCTAAATAAAAAGACTAACCAACAATTCTCTTACTTTAGGAGTGGACCATTGAGACTCTCCCTCTTTCCCACTCATGTGGGACCTATACCACCACTCCTGAAATGAGGGTTCTCTTTCCAACCTAATCGCTCGAAAAATAAATATAGAAAATAATAATAGAATGGAACTGTAATAAGTTAGCTTTTAAATCTAAATTTTAAAATAAATTACCAGCTCCGCACTAATCTTATTATGGCTTTTAGAGCCACTGATCGATTTGATCCTCTATTTTTGACGGTTTGTCCTACCCGCCATCGATCTCCTTCCAAACTCAGCATCGTAACATCACAAAAAATCCACCCACCTGCAACGAGTATATTATGAATATTAATTATTTTAAAAATTATATATAAACTATGGAGGTAATACAATACCTTTCCTCCGTGAACCATGTTGGTGTGAACCTCTTCATCTCCTCAAAATTCATCTCCTCGTATCCCATCTTCGTATGCGAGTCTCTCCTTACCTTAAAAAAAGTATCGTTCATCCTCTTCTCCACCAAACGAATAAAGGCTCAACGATAAGCCTCCTTCCCCGGACCATGAACTAAACACTACCTACTCTGAAAAGTATTGTAAAATATTAGATAAAAGAGTTGCTACAAATTTCAATGAATTCGCTATAAAATTATTCTTACCAGAAATATCTCAAACAATTTCTCCTGCTCGGTAGTAGGAATGCGACACCATCGAAATTGCATGCTAGTTAAATGTGTCTTGACTATGTTGGTTATTTTCTTTGCCATCATGTTGCTATTCAAAAAATCCTACAGATTTTTGTAAAATTTTAAAATAATATATATATATATATATGTGTGTGTGTGTGTGTGTGTGTGTGAAAGTTAAAATGATAAAAATTATAAAAAAAATGTACCTCCCATCCGCAGTAACCTCCAATAAAGGGTAGGACTCCGAAGTCTGCCCACCTCCAGTGGGTAAAGGCGTGTGGGTGCTCGGACGTCCAAAAGAAGGAGAATCAGAATCCATCGAGGTCTGTGCAGGTATCGGGACCAGGCATGCACGAAGAGCGGCTGAGGAAGATGGCTTTCCATATACGCCTCCATAAAATGGAGGAGGAGGATAACCAAGAGACTTGTAGTAGGCTATGACCTGTCGAACCTCGTCCGGATGTGACTCTAAAGCAATATACGGGGTCGGTTGCCTACTTGAAGAAGGTGAATCTGAGGATGATGGACGAGTGGATCGCTGAGATCCATGAAAGCCGACACGTCCAAAACATGCTATGACTATAATGATAACATAATAGTTAATTACAAAGTTATTGATTAACATTTTTATTGATTAGAATAGAACATTTTATTATAACTTATAGTTAATCTTCGCCATTTGATTCAGGTGAATTATAACATGCTTCATTGATTTTTGAGTTTATCTGAATCATCATTTGCGGTGCCTATATCATCTTGCAGGTCAGTACATGTCACCTCATTATCCACCAGTCGAATCGATTCGATGATTGGGACCACTTCTCCATCGTTTCATCCATCTCACTCCCCATCACATTCTACATCGTTTCATCCATCCTTTCCCCCATATCCATCGTGGATATGGGAGTCGTAGCTCCCTCCGTTGCAGTTTGCCTAGAGCCACATCTCCACGATACCCCCACATTGCTTTTTCTCAACACTTCGGTCGAGAAGATAGCCATCAAGCCAGGATGCTTTTGGTGCAGGTCTCGACCCTTAGCGATCCATCTGGAACCCCATCGAGCACTTGGAGTAGCTCCAGGTCGTCTGGAGTCGCCTGAGCCCCACGATCACCCTCTTCTTAGCCTGAGACTATCTATACAGGCAGAGGAGTACCAGGAAGTTGCTGGGCTTACCAGATCACGGAGAGGCCGTCGGAGCACGGAGGAACGTCGAATCAAAGCTCGTCGGCCATCAGTTCTTCAATTGTTCTTGCGACCCCCTTCATGACCGTTAGATAAGGAACATGTCTCAGATCTAATATGGGCCCTCCATTTAGTTCGAAGGGGTTTGCGAGAACATCAGTTGGATTGCACATGTGGTAAGCATGAGCTAATAGATCAAAATATATTAAGTGATAAAAAAATACATCCCTTACCCTCTGCCATTTTGTCATTTATAAAATTTAATGTAAGTATTTAATTAACTACAAAACTTTTGAGACTATTTGCATGTATGCCCTTGAACCTTCTTGATATTGCATGTTAGCTCAATGTTCAGTCATCGCATGTCGACCCCACCGTGAGTGTACATTTTGCAGGCGTACCCTTGCGGCTTTTGTATTTATTATTTAGTACTTAAAAATTGAGTTGTAGAACGAAGTTTGTGGTCATTTTGCATATAAGCTCCTGGAATATATTTTATTTACAAATATACCCATGCTAGCTTGATTTATTTTTATTTATGCATTTATTTTTATTAAAAATAGCTCATGTGTTCTAAAAAATTTGCAAAAATAAACATAAGTGCATGATTAGTTGCTTGTTCACTCTATATACTTTATTTTCCATTTTACAAGCATTTACTAATTATTAAAAATTAAACAGAGCTATTTTACTCCATGTTTGCCTTAAAAAAATACAAAAAATTTATAAAACCTTTATCAAAATTCCAAAAATATTACCTACTATTCATTATAGTGTTTTATCACTACAAATCAAAAATCACGAAAAATATCAAAAGAAACTCTAAAAATTATCAAACCCTTTCTAACCCTAAAAAATTATAAAATATTTTCTAAAAAAAAGTTTCTAGCTTATATTTTTATTTATACATACGACTACGTATTAAAATTAGTTTTGAAAAAAAAATTGAACCTATTTATTATTTTCAAATTTCAAAACAATTTGACCTATTTATAAAATCCCTGATTTTATATATTTTGGCCTTTAAAAATACCTAAAAAAATAGCAAAAATATCCAAAAAATCATAAAAATAGAAGAAAAATATTAAAAATACAAAATTATTTTATTTTATAAATTTGGACTATTTATACTTATATTTATAATTATAATACCCTATATTGTATTATATATCTATATATAGTTATATATAAGTATTATTATTATAAATACCTTAAATATATTTTTTAAAATCCTTTAAAAAATAAAAAGAATTGCCTTTTCTTGTATTTTCTTATTTTTGTATATTAATTATATATATTATACATATATACCCTATATTATATATATACATTATTATTTATAATGTTATATATACCTTTATCATATAATTAAAGGAAAAGAAATTAAAAATTAGTAAAATATAAAAGAAAATAAAAAGTATAAAGTTAAAATTTAAAAAAATAAAATTAAAAACCCACAAAAAGCTAAGTGTTTCTGATTGATTTATGGGGAGGAGGGACCCTTCTTTTTATAGTCTATAGTCTGGCGGAAGAGTTGCTGCTTCTTGCTTTGATGGAAAGGTTTGCGTCATGTTATTCCTTGTCAGCTGCCTTTCATCTGCGTGGGTTCCTACCTTCTCTTCTTGGTTTGTTCCTGTTCTACCGCTCAGTCTCATCATCGATGAGTCTGGAATTACTTGATGCTCGTGAGCCCCATCTACTTCTTTCGCTTAAATAATGAATGAGGCTGATTTCTTTTGTTCTTTCTTTCTGCTTCTAGGACCCCCATATCATAGCCCATTCATTCCCTAATCTTGTCTCTTCAGTGATGGCATGAAATATTGTGTATATACATACATACCTATATTATTTATTTATAAATAATATACCTGCTACCCCATGTGTTCCTTGTGTTCGACACCCTACCTGCTTGTCCACTATACACACTTGTTCTGTAAGGTTTATAAAAAAATTTGATCCACTTTATATTTGATTGCTTTATATTATTGTGTGGGTTGATTGTTGAATTTATCAAAGAGCATCATGAGATATCATCACAGCGACTGTTGGTCCCGCCTTGTGTGACCACAAGACAGTTCCTCGGGTCTGCTCTGGTGTTTCACTAGGTCTCAGGGTTTATGGTCACTTAGTGTCTTTGACACTTTTGTTTTTTTTCTTTTCTTTTTTTATTTTAGCATTAAATACAATATTTTATACAACATTTACAACATAAATAATCAGTGTTATTTTGTACAACTTAATGATATTTACAAGCATTTAACAAGGGTTTTAAGGCCAAAATGAAAGAATAACGTTGATGAAATGGAGTTTCATCATCTTCCTACAAGGGTTAGGCAATACGAAAATAGAAGAGAGGGGGAGTGAACAGAGGGTCTAGGGTAGTTGGAGACAGGGATCCGATAGGATCATCCTCCTATGCAAGGAGGAGGATGGAGCGAGATGAAGATGGTCATGGAGAAAGGAAGATGGAGCCATGAGGGGCTAGAAAAGATCAGAAGAACATTGTGGAGGTGATGGTGATGTTTAATCGATCAGAGAGTTGGTATATGCGAAGAATAAAAAGGAATAAAAGCAAATGTGGGTGAGATTGGAACTACTTGAAGATAAGGAATAAGAATAAAAGGATGTCGGAGCGCCTGGGTTAGAGCTGGAATGCTCATGTTCTTTGTTCCAGGTAGACGCCTAGGCTACCGAACTCGAGCAGCGCATGGGGCTGTTGTAGTATTGGTCGGAACCACCATATCTCACCAGAGCTAGAGTCAATCTTTCTATCAACCCTAGGACCTAAAGTGGTCACCTATAGGTAGAGGGGGCTCGGGCTTAGCTTACACAAGGGTGGATCAATCATTTTAAAAGGTGATGGGTGGAGACTTCTGGTGCGAGGGAGTGAGTGTAGCGGCGGTTGGCGAGGCATGCGGTGAGCGGGAGGAGAGTTGAGGGTGATGACCGAGCCATTTACAAAGGAGCTATGTTGTTGGTGAGTCAAGGGGTGACTGTTGAAGGTTTTGGCAACACATGGAGTGTCGTTGAAAAGGGATCGAAGAAGATACGGTGAGAAGGAACATGGGAGCAGTCGTTTGCTAAAGATGGAAGAGGGTCTAATGGTCATAGGTATGCAATGAAGGGATGAAATGCACCCATGTAGGTGAAGCTCTTAACTGAATGGCATTGTTGGATCAAGTGATCCAATGGACCAGGTGCAAGGAGGGAGTGCAAAAGGGCCATGCCATGAGATGTGCCTAGAGGTGTCCATATGGCCAATAAAAAATTCAAAAAAAGAAAATAAATAACAAATATAAAATAAATAGTAAATTGAATCAAAATAAAAAGAGTTAAACATGAAAGTTTTTGCCTCGATGAGATTTATAACTTCCATGAATGACAAAAACACAAAAGACATCATTTGTACATGCTTATATTTTTTATGAGTATTTCATGTGCATTGAATACATGTTTTTGATGATTTTTTTTTGTTATTTTGATTTTAATAGACTCTATTTACATACAAATATATATACATATTAAAATATTTTAGGGATTTAAAATAAGTTAAAATAAAGATGAATATTTAGATTGTGTACAATTATTATGCAGTAGCCAAATTTATTGAGAGAATAGTATACAAATAATTAACCAAATTTATATACAATTATCCAAGGTTTATTTGAGGATTTAACGATTTTATTTAAGGAATTGCTCAAGAGATTAAGCTAAGAATGAGTGATAAAGTAGATGAATCAGGGATTCATCAATAACCTTACAATACGTCAACAATAGCTGTAATTTTTTTATAATCATGTGCTTGAGCTTCATGGTTTGCCAAAATCTATTATTTGTGATAGAGATCTACTCTTCACAAGTCAACTTTGGGGAGAATTGTTTCGTTTGCAAGGTGTCCAACTAAAGCTAGGTTGTGCTTATCATCCACAAATAGATTATCAAATTGAAGTGACTAATCGATGCATAGAAACCTATTTGTTTCAACAACAAAATCAACTATAACATCAATATTCTCCTATTCCCATGGTTGAATATCGGTTCAACACAACCTGGCAATCAACTACATGAATAACCCCCTTCGAAGCAGTATATGGATATCCTCCCCGTACTCCATTCTTCTATGTTTCAGGGACAACATCAATACATTCAGTGGAAGACCATTTACAGAGTCGAGATCTGATTTTGTAGATTTAAAACTTCACTTATAATGTGCTCAACAATGAATGAAGTTGGAAGCTCATAAACATTGAAAGGAACATGAGTTTCGAGATGAGGACTCGGTTTAACTGAAAATCCAACTATATCGACAAGTTTCATTTGTTGTTACCTTGAACCTTAAACTTTATGTGTGTTTCTATATCCCCTTTCAAGCTCTCAATCATGTTGGCTTTGTTACCATATGGCTTTAATATACACCAATCATGTTGGCTTTGTTACCATATGGCTTTAACATACACCAATTTTCTATACTTCCCCGATAAAGAAATAACATGAGAACTAACTTGTGCACATCTTTTTCACTACTTGTTACATTTCAACAAGCTACAAAAGTTCCATAAAACTTGTGTCATCGTCTGTGGTGAAACTGCATAACAAAGTTGTTACATAACTCTTGATCGAGTGTCAGGGATATCCTTTGGGAAAAGCTTCACAGATTGATCATGTTGAATTTTTGTGTCTGTATCCTGATTTCAACCTTGAGGGTAAGATTGTGTTAGGATTATAGTCATATTAGGATTAGAAATCCTAATATGATGGGACTCCTAATCTTAATAATAATTGAAGTTGTATTATATTCGTATTCCTGATGGAAATAGAACTATATGGGTTTGTAACCCCTATATGGACTACTACATATAGAGGGGATGGGAGCATTGCCTCCATGCCACCACAATAATATTGTAACCCCTATATATAGAGGGGATGGGGTATCCACTTGTGAATAGTAGGTATTTGGATGGTTATGAGGGTAGGGAGAAGGTTGGAATAAGGAATGTGATGTGATACCAACTTGACTTGTGATGGATTTTCAACCCAGGATTGGAGGGGGATACACCAAAGTACCCCGGGTACCCCAATAACCAAACTGGCCCCTAGAGAAAGGGTGTGAAGAGAGAGAAAGAGGTGAGAGAGCGAGGGAACGAATAGAGTTGTACTCGTTCTAATTTATATCGATCTTTCTTCTCCGATGGTCGCAAGAGGTGATCGACCACCTTCATATCTAGTTGTCTTTTCTTCACGTGCTTCCATGATGGTGGTTGATTGCACATCCGCATTTGTATCTAGTTGTTCGTTTCGATCAACCGGTATCAGAGCATGTTTTGACGACACTGAGGATTCATCCTGTATCCGAACATAGATGATACCGATGATTCTTGTCCCAACAAGTTGATCTTTAAGACGAGGAGTAATTTATAGGGAATTTGTAGAGAGAGCACGCGTAGCGAGAGTTCGGGGAGTGGGAGAAGGGGAAGAGTGCTACCTAGTCGCCATGGCCAGCTTCGGAGATATCTTACGTGGATAAAAACCCATGACAATTCCATCGCGAATTATTTTTTTGTTATCTGCAGATATGAAAGAAAAACCTATCATATTTGCAGATAGATCGTTGCTTATTCCACATTCACAAGAATAACAAGTAAAAGAGGAACGCATATGAACTCAAACAAGAGAATGAGAGTGAGAAATAAACAATTTTTTTAACGGACGGATGGTTTTACTTTACCTTAACAATATTCTTCCTTTTGGATCTAAGCTTGTAAAAAGTAATGTTTGTATTCCTGTTTATTTATTTATTGTTGGTGTGTGATTTTTTTCCATTGAAGGTATTTATTCATGTCATCTTCTTGATGATGTGGTGGAAATCATCATCGCTGACGGTGTCGATCCTTTTGAGATAATCAAGTGTATCGGAAAGATTAGCCGCTGCGATCTCGTAAGCGTTGAACGAACAGAGAAGATGAAAAAAGATGACGACGTGCACTATAACGACGGACAATAAGCTCACGTTCTGTGACATGTAACTTCAGTTATCACAAGATGATTTTCTTTGATTATTTGTCTTGCCATTAATGTCTATTATGAATCCTTTTGTCACGTAATGGTCTCTTTTGGATTTGTCTCTAATCATTAACAATGACATTGATTTCCATTGATATATTTATTACTTTAATCATTATTGTTTTACATACACAACATGCATGTATATTAAAAATGACTCATGCCTTTCCTTCTTTTTATTCACACGTTATAACTATCACTTGTCGTAACACTCTTTTTGCAATGTTTCTCATTGCTATTGACGTTTTAATTAATGCTCTTTATCATTAATTTTATCAATATGAGAATTGATTTATCATCTTATTTAATTTGTATATGTCATGCTTGTACACGCATAAGAAATTAAAAGTTACAATTCTTGTGATTGGTTTAAAGTTTACATAATTTATTTTTTGTTATGAAAGGAATACCCATCAAGTTTAGATTTTTACAATGGGTTATGGGCTCACGGTTATCGTTGTTAAAAAGTTTAACAAAAGTTTTGAATATAGGGATGGATACTTACATAATTCGATATACATTTATTTAAACAATATGTAACCGAAGTGGTCGATGTTGTTGAAATTAAAGTGTGATTAAGTATAAATAGCTATGCATTATTAATTTATATGGAGGATATTACCTAAAAGTAAATTGATATCCATAGGAATTATGCATGTGGTTATTGTATTAAATATGTGATGATTGTTTGGTTATCGTGCAAATATTAAATCCACCCAAAAGTATATTTATATTTGGTACGTTATTATCATCAATATTTATTACTACGTTAAGATATCGCTCACAAGCTATATTTTTATCCAAAGACAAAATTATAATGGAGTAGTAGATATCTTGAGATGGGATTTTACCTGTATTCAATTTTTTCATTGCAGTTATGTGAGTATTTTTGTTATCTTTTTTAGATATGAATTCCTCCAATATAACTGCTACCATCAATTCGATTCCAATGTTAAATGGCTCCAATTTTAAGTCATGGTAGGAGAACTTGTTAATAGTTCTCAGGGTCATAGATCTTGATCTTGCGATAAGGACTGACTCTCCTCCACCACTTACGGATAAGTGTAGCTCTGATGAAAAGAGAGATAAATAAAAGTAGGAGAGATCAGATCGCATGTGCATGATGATAATGAAAAGAGCCATTCCGGAAGCATTCAGGGGTACTATGTCTGAGAAAATAAGTAATGCTAAAGAATTTCTTGCTGATATTGAAAAACGATTTTCAAGAATGAAATGGCTAAAATTGATAGCTAGTTTGATTTCAATGCGGTATAAAGGGAAAAGGTAACATCATGGAGTACATCATGGAGATGTCTCATCTTGCTTCTAAGTTAAAAGAACTCAAACTTGAACTTTCTGAGGACTTGTTGGTACATTTGGTTCTGATGTCTCTTCCTCCTTCATTCAACCAGTTTAAGGTGAGCTATAACTATCAGAAAGAGACTTGGTCTCTAAATGAGCTCATCTCATACTGTGTTCAGGAAGAAGAAAGGTTGAAGCAAGATAAGACAGAAAGTGTTCATCTTGTCTCTACCTCTAAAGGAAAGGGCAAGACAAGGAAGCACGAAAAGGAAGTTGTATTCACAGTACCTCATAAGAAACAACAAATAAGGAACCATCTGCTACGGGTTGTTTCTTTTGTGGAGCTGAAGGACACAGGAAGAAGCAATGCACAAATTATCATGCTTGACGTGCTAAGAAAGGTATGCTTCATAGTTTGGTTTGTTCATACATTAATTTAACTTCGGTACCACATCACACTTAGTAGCTAGATTTTGGAGCTACTACTCATGTTAGTGTCTCCATGCAGGGCTGCATGAGCTATCGAAAACCCAATCAAGCTGAAAAGTACCTCTACGTAGGGAATGGCGAATCAGTAGATGTCGAAGCAATAGGAAATTCAGATTATTGTTGAAGAGTGGTTTTTACCTTGATCTAGATGGAACTTTTGTTGCTCCTTCTTTTTGTAGAAATTTAATTCAATTTATCTTTTGGACAAAACTGGTTACTCTATTTCTTTTGGTGATGGAAAACTTAGTTTATTTCAAAATTATGTCCTTATTAGTTCTGATTTCTTATCTGAATTTGATCATCTTTATTGCTTGAATATCGTTACCTCTTATAGTGAATCCTTTCTTTCTACTACACGAGCTACGAAAAGAAAATTACAGATATGAGTTCAGCATCATTGTGGCACAAACAATTAGGCTACATTTCTAGGTCATGGATAGAAAGGCTTGTGTCAACTAAAATTCTTAGTTCCTTAGATTTCACAGATTTTGATGTGTGTCTGAACTGTATAAAAAGAAAACAAACCAACAAAATGAGATTTGAAACCAATAGATCATTAGACGTCTTAGAACTTATACATACATATATTTGTGGTTCGTTCCCTCTGGTTGCTTGGAATGGACAACAATATTTTATAATGTTCATAGATGACTTTTTTAGATATGGCTATATATATCTCATTAGTGAAAAATCTCAATCCTTGGATGTGTTCAAAAATTTTAAAGCTGAAGTTGAGAAACAACTCGGTAAAAAGATTAAAAGCGTTAGATTTGACTGTGGTGGTGAATACTACGGTAGATATGATGGTTCTGGTGAACAACATGCAGGGTCTTTTGCAAGATACCTCGAATAATGCGGTATCGTCCCACAGTATGCCATGCCAGGGTCACTGACCATGAATGATGTACCTGAAAGATGAAACAGAATACTTAAGGATATGGTGAGGAGCATGATTTGTCATTCTACCTTGCCAGAGTATCTTTGGAGAGAAGCACTCAAGACTTCAGCATATATCCTAAATAAAGATATGGTGAGGAGCATGTATCCGAAGAATTGGATTTGCCATCCAAAAGTGATTGGCGGCGCAGCTTGTTGCCCGTTTCCCAACAGTTTCTTTGTAATATGTACTGTTTTTTTATAATGGATGGCTTCTTCAAATGTTAAAAAAAGTTACAACTAAGGTAACTAATAAAACCTCATATGAACTTTGGACGGGTATGAAGCTCAGTCTAAAAATCATTTTCATGTTTGGGGATGTCCAGCTGAGGCAAGGCCTTATAAGCCTAATGAAAGAAACTTGATGCAAGAACAATTGGTCGTTACTTTTTTGGATACTCTGAAAGATCAAGGGAGTACAAATTTTATGATCCCACAATTAAGTCCATTTTTGAGTCCGGTGATGCTAGATTTTTTGAGGATTTTGAGTTTGCGAGGGAGGATAAAGCTAAAGACTTTATCTTTGAAGAGGAATATGTTGGCATTCCCTTAGGTAGTTAGAATTGATAGGGATCACATTCCTATCATTTTTTATGACAGAAATATCCGAGACAATGATACCGAATCAACCTAAAATGAAATTATAGAGGAACAAATATCAGCACCTCGTGACTCTTTGTCATTAAGAAGATCTCCTTAGAGAGAGAAGAAATGCAATATCAGGTGAGTATATTGTATTTTTACAAGAGCAAGATGTAGACATTGGAGTAATGGAAGATGATCAAATTACCTTTCATCAAGCCATGCAAAGTGTTAACTCTCTAAAGTGGATAGATGTCATGAATGAGGAAATTAAATACATGAAGGATAACAATGTGTTGGAACTTGTCCCATTACCTGAAGATGCGTAATCCATTGGTTACAAATGGATATTTAAAACCAAGAGGGATTTAAAAGGTGATGTGGAACTATACAAAGCCCGCCTTGTTGAAAAAGGATTTACACAAAAAGAAGACATTAATTATAAAGAGACTTTCTCTCCAGTTTCTTCGAAAGACTCTTTCAGGATTATAATGATATTAGTTGCATTCTTTAATTTAGAATTGCATCAGATGGATGTAAAAACAGCATTTCTCAATGGTGACATTGAGGATACAATATATATGGTGCAATCAGAAAGCTTTGTTTTGGGAGATGCAAAGAATATGGTTTGCAATTTCAAGAAATCCATTTATGGACTCAAACAGGCTTCAAGACAATGATATTTCAAATTTCATCATGTGATCATCTCTTTTAGTTTTGAGATGAATTTGACCGATGAATGCATATACCATAAATTTTTTGGGAGTAAACATATTTCTTGGTATTATATGTTGATGACATATTGCTTGCTAGCAATGATATGAACTTTTTACATGATACCAAGTAATTTCTTTCAAAGAATTTTGACATGAAAGATCTTGATGATATGAACTTTTTACATGATACCAAGTAATTTCTTTCAAAGAATTTCGACATGAAAGATCTTGGTGGTGATTCTTTTATTTTGGGTATTGAGATATATCGGGATCGTTCTCAGCATATCATTGATTTATCTCAAAAGAGCTATATTGAAAAGGTTCTCAAAAGATATTGCATGCAAGATTGTAGACCATCTGATACCCTTGTGGTTAAGGGAGACAAGTTCAGTCTAAATTAAATCAGTGCCCTAAGAATGATTTTGAGAAAAGAGAGATGCAAAGAATTCCTTATGCATCAGCAGTTGGAAGTCCAATGTATGCGCAAGTTTGTACTCGACCAGACTTGGCATATATTACAGGGATGTTATGTAACAGCCCGGATCCTCGGTGGCCAGCGGAAACATAATACATGCTACGTCAGATCCGAGTGTTACTCTCGAACATCAATGATATCACATATAGCATATATGAGCCATCTTAACGTTCCTTTATCTAAAAAGAATATATATACATCTCTAATACATATCCAAGGTCTTTCGTTCCAGTGGACACAATGATATCCTTCCTTCGAACCTTGCAACAAGTCTCCAACTGCCACTAAATTTATCCTTACATTGACCTGCAATAAAAACACAAAAATACATGGTATGAGCTTAACGCTCAATATGTGTCGAGATAAGGTCAAGCCGGCTAGCGAGAAATCAAGTCTTCACTAATCTACCTTAAACACTTCATTCATAACATAAATAATCTTAACATGGGAACATGTTATTTATCTTCGTTTTCCATTTATGAATAATATTCACCTACAATGTCCATGAGTACAATTAGCAACATTCGCAATTGATTATAAAGAAGTTCATGATTTTCCCTTATCAATATCATGTAAATGTTTCATGTGAGTTACTTAAAAATACCAAATCTCATATGCGTAAAGGTGGCATATCCATATGCCTATCATTAGAAATATTCACAATATCACTAACTCGATATATGAAAAAGAATTCACAACCGTCATATAATTTACTCATAATTATTATCATATATAAGGGCATTCATATAACATAGCATACAATATTTCACATATACCCTCACATATGTGGCATTTCATATTCACATATACACACATGCAACATATTTACTTTAACTTTTACACATACACTTAGCTTTCAAGTTATTGCACATATATACTTGGTATTTCGCATAATTGCGCATATGCACTTCGTATTTCATATAATTGCACTTATACACTTGGCATTTCATATAATTACACATATGCACTTAACGTTTCACATGAATACACATGTACTCTTAACATTCACATAATTGCACATATACACTTGGCATTTCACATAAGCACTTAGCTTATTCATCACGGATTTGTCTTATCTCATAATTTGTTGGGTGGCTTTGGTGGCTTTTACCGACGGCACAAGCGGTCACTCAGTCATTACAAAGAACATGATGACATCAGCGCTGAGTCAATATATGGACTTTCCACTAGGTTCTACTGAACCTGACACCCCCGGAAGGTGTTGCCCTTTAGGCCATCAATAAATGAACTCTAGAGGTGGCTCCCACTCTAGGTGTAGCACTTAGCTTCGCTTATCGTTTAAGTGCCATTATTCATGTTAAGGAAATTCTTATTCCTTAAAAAAAACTATTTCCATTTTCATATAAAAGTGGTTCATGTGAACATTATGGTTCCATTAACCAAGGAAGTTTCATTGTACAAATAAATAATGTATACACACATACATACATACATGTACATTCTTCCCTTTTCACCAACCGATCTTTTGGTATAAAAGAGAGAATAACTTTCCTAAATTTAAGTCGATCTCGATATTTATAGTCAATATTAAGATTTAATAACCATATTAAAGATCAATTTAATTGGTATGCTTAGGATGGAATCTTATTAATGGCAACCGTGACCTTCTCAATACCCTAGTAACAATCTTAACAAAAATCAAAAAACTATGATACATGTACATAATTAAATTTGAATTTATTTATATAAACCATAATGCACCGTAGTTATTGCCATATATAATAAAACTTATTATATACAATGTTCCCACCACATACAAAATGAGTTATTATATATCATAAAAAGAAATTAGAAGCAACGATGCTCATACATAATTATAGTCAGTTAGTTATCTTAGTTAATAATGGTCAACAGATAAATGACAATATAGTCTCTTTGATTGTGGGGAAATGTTGTTTCTCATACATAACATGCAACTTTCAGCCTATTTAATCACTGTACATAATATGGCATCTCATTCAGGTCGAAATCATGCACTGATTATATAGTTATTTATATACATAAAGATCTGGGCAAGTTCTTACTAATGAATGTAATTGGATAGGACTTATAGTCCCAAGATCGGGAACATAACAACAACGGAAACTTTCATCAACCGTATGTTTGATAATGCTTAGACTAAATCTAACAGAAATACAGAAAAAGATAAACGATTCAGTTGATTTTAATTTGCAACCAATATAAATTGTAGGATATGTGGAATTGTAATATACGTGTAACACAACCAAGATTTGCAAATAACTATTAGACAAATATTACATTCGTTTCTGCAATTCGCGTGAACACTTTAAGATATTTATTTCAATATCAATTAAATCGGTCAAACAAATATAAATAAGCATGGAGATTTTTGCACGTTTATTAGAACTGCTTGATGTTAATATAATAATCATCAAAACATAATCCACAGTTTAGGTGTGTGTTGATCAAAATCAAACTTGTATTAGCAGCAAGTCATTATGTGATTAGTTGATCCAATACATCTGAAATTCAGACTTTCCATAACAATAATTTCCTATGATATACATACATACAAATCCAGTGATTTGTCACTAGATTCTTATATTCGTAAGAATATTCTGGGAACAAGAAAATCATAATGTCAACCAAATTTAAAGGTTGTCTTCCTCTCCTTTATTATTCTAGCGGCAAGATAATCATGCATGGTTGATGAAATCTGCAATTTATAAATGAAACTTGATCGGTTACCTAAGTGGTCGACACATACCTTCATGATGCGAAAACATTCACAATGACAATTTGATTGCGTGAGACCCAGATCATCACCGACCACATTGTCGCAGCTCCGATTTTGTCGGATGAAAACTCGACGCCGACCGAGAGGGTTGCCATTGTCGGATTCATAGACGATGCCAACAACAGAATATTGTCATCGGATCTCTCTCTCTCCTTCCCACTCTTCCTCTCTCTCTCTCTCTTCTCGTCGTCCATATTTCTCCTCTCTCTTTGTAACATTGAGTCGTTATATGTAATTCCATGCAATTAAAGAGGAATGATAACTTGTTATCAAGAATGGCACACATCCCTTTCCATGCAAGAATTCCTCTTCCAAAAATAGAATGAACATGCGTGAAATGAGAGGGTTGGACTTCTATAACCGCCCATCTCTCTCTCACCTTTACTCCTCCACTCTCCCTCATTTCACTCGTTCTCTCTCTTCTACTCATTCACACGTTCACTACCTCCCCTCATTCATTCTCTTCCTCCCATTTTAGTAACGTGGATGGATGGTCATTATGAATACAATTCTATTTATAATAAAAATGGAAAAAGAAAAGGTGGGATGAAATCCATGTCATTGATGACTTCTCAACAAATATCTCATAAATTTTATATAGACACCCCTCTACTTTTAACATTCAACCCTTACATATAGAGTCTATCATGTTGCCACATATTTCATTATTTAATTCTCTCTTTTTTATATCTAATTATAAATTACGGGTCGTTACATGTTAGGCAGATATTTGAGCAATCCAAAAAGGATCATTGGAAAGCAACTAAAAGGGTCTTGAGATATCTACAAAGAACAAAAGAATATATGCTCATATATAGAAGGTCGGATCAACTTGAGATCATTGGTTATAGCAACTCCGATTTTGCTGGATATCAAGATAGTATGAAGTCTACATCAGGCTACATTTATCTACTTGCTAAGGGTGTTATTTCTTGGAAGAGTGCTAAGCAGTCTCTTATAGCCTCTTCCACTATGGTAGCAAAATTCATAGCTTGTTACAAGGCATCCAATCATGGAATTTAGCTGCGTAATTTTGTCACTGAGCTGCGTATAGTTGATGGTATTGAAAGACCACTAAAGTTATATTGTGACAACAAATCAGTGGTCTTATATTCTAATAATAACAGAAGTTCGACAAAGTCTAAGCATATAGACATCAAATTCCTGGTTGTTAAAGAAAGAGTACAAAGTGACAATTATTTATTGAGCATATTAGTACAAATTCATGATTGGGGATCCACTTAATAAATTACCACCTAAAGTATTTCATGATCATGCCATGAATATGGGTGTCATTTCAGTTAAAGATATCTGGTTTTAGTGGGAGTTTGTAATTTTTTGAAAATACGTGTAAACAGTTTTATTTGGTATCTTGATATTTTTTAGTTTAAATGTTATGGTTATTATTTTGTATAAACAATTCCTTTAAGTTCACTTTATTATTCATCAAATATGATCTCATTCAGTGGACCAATTGGAAATTGATATGCTTAGATCACATTGCATGTGATTTTCATGTTACATGCACATGTTCTAATCCATGTTATTAAGTTGTATTAATATGCGTGGTCATTAAAGATTAAGTTACTATGGTTGTAACATAGCCATTTTGATCCTTTGATTGATACAACTAAGAGACATGATTTCTGGATACACATTAAAGTGATGACAGAAATGTTGAGTTCATTCGGATATTATGTGATTATAATATAAACATATATACTCCAAGTGGGAGATTGTTGGGATTTATATCCAACGATGGACTTATATGTGTATATATCTGTGACTAATAATCCTGTCAACTTTATTTATGGTCCAATATAAGAAAGTGATCAAACAAAATTAGGAATTTATTTTGGCCATAAGTGTATATTTTAATTGCATTTGGATTAATTATGTAGAGACTGAAAGAATAATTACAAAATCTATGATGGGTAGATTTGATAATTATCCAAATGAAGAAGTTGATGAATTGGTCGTGGTCCCCAAAACTACCTCACACGATCCCCATCCTTTTTTGAAATCCCATCTTCAAAGTAGGAAGTAACGCACTCCTCATTCTCAATATAAGAAAGGCTATTTTGTCGTGAGGGAGAAATCGAGAGAGTGAAAAGAGGACTAACAAAAATTGAAAGTTCTTATTATTTTGGAAGATCACCATCCTATAGCTTTAATGGCCACCATACAATCAGGTACTCTTTTATATCTTTTTAATGCTAGAATGCATTATTCATCATTATTGATTTTCTTTGATTATTTGTCTTGCCATTAATATCTATTATAAATCCTTTTGCCACGTAATGGTCTCTTTTGGATTTGTCTCTAATCATTAACAATGGCATTGATTTCCATTGATATATTTATTGCTTTAATCATTATTATTTTGCATGGACAACATGCATGTATATTAAAAATGACTCATACCTTTCCTCCTTTTTATCCACACGTTGTAACTATCACTTGTCGTAACACTCTTTTTGCAATGTTATTCTTATTGCTATTGATGTTTTAATTAATGCCCTTTACCATTAATTTTATCAACATGAGAATTGTTTTATCATCTTATTTAATTTGTATGTACCATGCTTGTACACGCATATGATCAAAAGTTAGAATTCTTGTGATTGATTTAAAGTTTACATAATTTATTTTTTTGTTATGAAAAGAATATCCATCAAGTTTAGATTTCTACTGCTCAATCATGGCTTCTTAGTCATGTCCATCACACACACATAGGAGAAACTTCCAATGAAGTGGGCCTTTCTTGGATGCATGGAAAGCCATGTCATTTTATGCATTTTCCCTATGTATTTTACATTCTAACTCCATAAATTTAATAATAAATGGTACCATAATATGCATATCAAGAAAGATTTATGAAAATATCATTATATTGGACAATAAATGTTAGTTACAAGATGTGTGCTATATTTTACAAAACGGTATGATCATTTTTATTTTATAATGTGCAGTTTTCTATTTTACAAAATCGTTACACAATTTACAAATTTAATAGTGCTTTTTCAATTTGAGGAAAATCCCACCTCATTTGAAGAGCATCTATATTATATAAAGGGCGAAATGGGGGTGCCGTTGGGGGAGCTAACTTATATCTGCCACCCCCATTTTCTCTATTTTTTATTTTTTTGAAAAAAATTTTCATGGTCTTTCATCGCTATATCCATATATTTTGTCATTCAAGTTTCTTGTAAAACAGAGACTCCTACGGCGTCCATGTGGATAATCATTTTTAATGGATGCATAATTATTGAAATCGACCATGTATAGATGGAGGCCGTAGGAGTCTCTTTTTCGCACAAAACTTGAATGACATAATATAAAGATATATTGATGGAAATCCACATATTCATTTTTCAACAAAATAAAAAAGGGGGAATATGTGCGGGCGGAGTCAAGTTAGCTCCCTTGGGGGCATACACATTTTGCCCATGCATAGGGGGAAATGTTGTAGCCAAAGGGATGCCCCGCCCCATTTTTCCGTTTTTTTTTTCAAAAATACCACTATGCATTTCATCACTATATCCCTCTAATATGTCATTCCAATTTCATCAGAAACAGATACGCATATTCACTCCATCTATAACATATGAGTCTCTATTTATGACGAAATCGAAATGACATTATAATAATATAATGATGAAATAAATGATGATATTTAAAAAAAAATAAAAAAATATGCGGAAAAATGGGACAGAGGCAGTCCGTTGACTACCCCTCGAGACAGACCTATTTTTTTTCCAAATATTATATATATATGGGTAAAATGGAGCTGTTAATACTGTTGTTCTATCATCGTGTGACAGCAATGTGATTTATTGTATGTTGATACATACTGGTGTTCCATCATCGTTTCCTCGTCACGTCTATCCAATAATGCCGTCCTCTTCTTCTATAATAACAGAGGACCTGTATGGCTTATACTCTCTCTTTTCGCGTAAATCTGTTATAGTTATCAAGTTTTTCAACAACTAGTATCGTTAGAAAAGAACAAATATGTGTAAAATTAAGGCATAAACAAAATTCGTCTATACAACGAATACTATTGTAACAGCCCGGATCCTCGGTGACCAGCGGAAATATAATACATGCCACGTCGGATCCGAGTGTTACTCTCAATCATCAATGATAGCACAAGTAATAATTAAGAATCATCTGTACATTTTTCTATCCATAAAAATGTACATGTCTAATACAAAACCAAGATCCTTTATTCCAGTGGGCACAATGATATCCTCCCTTCAGACCTCGCAACGAGTCTCTAACTGCAACTAAATTTATTTTTCAACATGACCTGAAATAAAAACACAAAAATACATGGTATGAGCTAACGCTCAGTATGTGCCGAGATAAGGTCAAGCCGGCTAGCGAGAAATCAGGTCTTCACTAATCTACCTTAAACACTTCACTCATAATATAAATGATCACAACATGAGAACATGCTATTTATCTTCTTTTTCCCTTTATGAATAATATTCATCTACAATGTCCAAGAGTACCATTAGCAACATTCACCATTGATTATAAAGAAGTTGTTCATGATTTTCCCTAATCATTCTCATGTAAACGTTTCCTCCGAGTTACCTTAAAAAAATACCAAATCTCATATGCGTAAATGTGTCATATCCATATGCCTATCATTAGCAATATTCACAATATCATTATCTCGATATATGAAAAAGAATTCACAACTGTCATATAACTTACTCATCATTATTATCACACATAAGGGTATTCATACAATATTTCGCATATGCCCTCACATATGTAGCATTCCATATTCACATATACACACATGCAACATATTTACTTTAGTTTTCACATATACACCGAAGCTTCACGTAATTGCACATATATACTTGACATTTTGCGTAATTGCGTATATGTATTTTGTATTTCATATAATTGCACTTATACACTTGGCATTTCATATAATTATGCATATGCACCTAACATTTCACATGAATACACCTATAGACTTAACATTCACATAATTGCACATATGCACTTGCATTTCACATAAGCACTTAGCTTTCTCATAGACACTTAGCTTATTCATTACGGATTTGTCTTATCTCATAATTTATTGGGTGGCTTTTACCGCCGGCACAAGCGGTCACTCAATCATAGAACATGATGACATCAGCGCTGAGTCAATGATGGACTTTCCACTAGGTTCTACTGAACCCGACACCCCCGGAAGGTGTTGCCCTTCAGGCTCTCGATAAACGGACTCTAGAGGTGGCTCCCACCATAGATGTAGCACTTAGCTCCGCTCATCGTTTAAGTGTCATTATCATGCTTAGGAAATTTTAATTCTTTAAATACAATTTCCTTCTTCATACGACAATGGTTCATGTGAACCTTTCGGCTCCACTAAACAAATAGGTCTTCATTGTACAAAATGCATGACTGATATAACACCGTTATTCAGTATTTCATATTGTCATAATAGATTTGATCATTGGTTGCTATAATTTATTTGCAACTAATCACGCAATTACAATCACAGTACACAATGTCCAGTCCCAGCCTTTTATATAAATTAGTATATAATTAGTTAAGTAACCAATCTTGTATCATTCACAGTAACGAAAGATAACATCATGATTTCCAATTGCATAACCCATTAACAGATTCTGTATTTTATAAATAAAAACGATATAACGTACATCAATAAAGGGTTCGCACGTGATTAACACATGCAACTGAGAACTGCCAGTACACTAATCAACTATATGCTCTTCTAACGTGATTTCATATCATCAATAATAGTCATATTAGGTGTGTGTACAATTTATATCTTTCCTATAATAGTAGTGCAATATTGGTGGTGCACGTTATCATAATTCCGGCAACATTATGGATGTGTATAGATTTAGAAATTAATGAGCATACCTAATTATTATATTCATTGATAGAGAGAATCTAGGTTTGCATTGTGGACTACTCGTATTGTAAGCATCTATACCCATTATATAATGGTAGCCTCGTTGAAGTTTGCATCTGCGTCATATAACCCAACAAAATTCATCCTATCAAATAGCATATAGTATACGACTAAACTCTCACAAGATAAAGATTAACCGTAGAAAAATCATTTAAACGAGAAGTGAAATTATAGTGCATATGCCTTCGTGATAGGTACATTTTCCAATCCCCATTGAATATCCATCAATGCTTGAGAAAAAAAAACACTCGTATAAACATTTTCAAGATCATGTAAATCCCTCGATGTTTCCCGTTAACAAATCCAAGTAAGAAAATGTATTGTTGTAACTTGTATGATGAAATAAATAATAACAAATCGACATGATTACGGAGAGAATACTTGAATTTATCGCATCTCATTCCTACATGTTCGACACATACCTTGACGATGCGAGAAGTCCGCCTGCGAAGACACCTCGATTCCGTCTATCCGAAGCATCTACGCCGACGTCCCTCCTATTCCACCGGAACAACATTCGATGCCGACACAGAGGATTGCCGTTGCTAGATCCGAAAACACCGTTTATCAATTCTCGCAACCTCTTCCTCTCTCTCCTCTCGTTTGCTCTCTTCTCTCTTCCTAAACACATAAATTTTCCCTTCACTCCCTACCTATTTCTCTCCCTATATGTCTCACGCACACTCTATCTATATCTCTCACAACCCCCTCTCTCTCACTTACGTAAATAGATTAACTAAAATAGGAATACAACATTGTCAACCCATAAAATATCAAAACATCCCTCTCTCTCCTCCTTTATTAGATCTCTCCCTTACCCATTCACTCATTCACTACCTCCCCCTCATTCTAGTACGTGGATGGATGACATATAGTCCAATTCTATTTTTAGCAAAAAAATGGAAATGGAGATGGTGGAATGAATCCTTGCTATTGAATGCTACCAAATAAATATCTCGTAGATTTAACATAGACACCCCTCTACTTTTAATGTTCAACCCTTAAATAGAACCTATCATGTTGTCACCTATTTCATTATTTAATTCTTTTTTTTTATATCTAATTATAATATATGGGTCGTTACAACTATTGCCCTTTGTGTTATATATTCCGGTGTCTTATATATAACGACAAATACTACTCATTGTAAATTATCTTTATTCATTGTAAATTATCTTTAATTCTTGAAATTCATAACATTTGTGCCATAAAGATTATTTGTTGTCTTTCTATTTAGGGATTTTTATTTGGCAGACCCTATAAACCTTCTCAATTACCTCCACGACCTTCTAAATAATCTAATTCCTCCCTCGATCTCGTAAACTTGCTAACTCTTACCCCATGAACCCTGTGGTTAACTCCCATCTATTGGACGGTTAAAACTAACCAGAATATATTAATGTCTTATATATAATATCCTTTTATTTTGCAAAAATTACAATAACTGCCATTATCCCTTTCTCCCCCCTCCTCCTTACCTCTCTTTCCCCATCCAAAATCTCCTCCCACCTCTACCTCTTCCTCCTCCAGACGACCCTCCACCGCCTCCTCCACCTCCGCTCCCCTCCTCCCCTGCCTTCGCCCGCAGTAGGGCTCCCTCCACCGCCTCCTCCACCCCGCTCACTGCCTCCCCCGCCTCCGCTCGCAGCATGACCCGCTCCCCTCCACCATCTCGTCCACCCCCTCTCCCTCCTCCCTGGTCTCTGCCCACAGCAGGACCCCCGCTCCCTCCATTGCATCCTCCTCCCTTTGTTCTTCGTCGGTGTTGTCGCTCCCTCCCCCTCCACCGCCTCCTTCACCCCCACTCTCGTCCTCCCCCCGCCTTCACCCGTAGCATGGCCATGTTCCCTCACCCTCCACTGTCTCCTCCACCCCTGCGCCCACAGCAGGACCCCTACCCCCTGCCCTTCCACCCCCGTATGCAAGGACTCCTTTGCCTCGTCCCCTCGCCCTCCACCGTCTCCTCCACCTCCGCATCCGCATCCACCCGCAGCAAGGACTCCTGCTTTTTGAGCTCTCTGGCGAGATTTCTCCTCTTGAAGCGACGGTAGGCAGCATGTATGAAGCTTCTTGTTGTCCAACCTCTTGAACCGGTTGGCTACGAACCATGCACGGGTCCTCCGAGCGCAGCGCGAAGCCCTCCACCTCCGAGAGCGCCTTCTCCACCCCCTACCCCATCTCCCTCCACTGCCACCTCCACCCACATTCAGGGTCGTTCCTGAGGGTAGTTTGTGAGTGCAATGGCCTAGGGCCCATCAATTTTAGGGGCCCATTTTTACATGTTCTTTGATCTATAGTTTAGGGAAAAATGGTATCTGTCCTATTGAATTCTTATAGAATCAGCTTTTTTGTAAAAGAACTCACAAAAAATGAGCCCTTATAAAATCAAGTTTTCGATGAAACAACTCACCAAAAATGGACCCTTTGTGGAATCGAAGATGAACAACTCAATGTGAAAGCCTAAAATTTAATTGGATTCCATAAGGGCACACTATTCCCCGTAAAATTGTTAAGGGCTCATTCTTTCCTTTTTTCTAAGGTCCACGAAATGTTAGGAACGTCACTGCCCACGCTTCCTCCTCCCCTACCTCCAACCGCAACAAGACCCCCTCCCGTAGAAGGACCCCTAATCGCAAATCATCGATTCCCGGTCTCCTCCTCCCCTGCAATGTTTTTATTTAGCAGCAATAGATATTTGCCTAACCGGTTCAAGAATTCGTCTCGAAAATTTTTGTAAAAATCATTTTCGTAATCGAAAGATATGGTTTATCCGTGATAATGGAAAAAAAATTGTAATTTGGTAGACGGATGGAGATGTGTTAAAGAGAGAAAATAAAGAGAGGAGGGAGAAGAAAAGGAACGGAGGAAGAAGATGATGAAGAGGAAGGATGACATGAGGAGGTGGAAGATCCACCATCCAATGCACATGGGGTTAGATTAACCCATGTTATTAACTCAAGTAAAAGTAAAAGTAACGTTCGGATTTGTGAGATAAGACGGAGCAAGTTTGCGGGGTCGATGGAGAAATTAGGTTGTTTCAAAAATCGTAGTGGTAATTGACATAGGGTCTGCCGGTAAAACTCCTTTCTATTTAACATTTGTACCAATCATTGCAAACCCTTGGATTGCTCCAAATATAAAAATAGATGGAAAGGCAACCGATAGCCATTCTTTTATGATTCCTTGGTAATGATATAGCGATAATCATTTTTTAATTATTCTTTAGTAATGATATAGCAACGAATATGTTACTTGTTACGAATCTCAAAGTATTTTAACTTCTATAACAACTATTATTTCTTGATCTAAATTTTACATTAGAATATCTTTTTTTGTTGTTGTGTTGACTTCTAAATAAACAGAATGCATTTGTAGGTACAGTGATTAGAATCGGTTTCAAACTTTTTGTAACCAAGTAAACTAAATAATGGCTAAGTAAGTTATAGTAATATTTTTTTAATCCAAAAAAGGGGATACACTCAGTGGTGTTCACCCCAATATATTAAAAAGAAAGAGGGTCAAAGGTACAAAAAAACGTGAAACCCACAAAAGGAAGCTATATAACCTCCAGTTCTGGGCAAGGAGAAACAAAAAAGCAGAATCAGCTACTACTCCAGTCGTCCACCAACCCAGCCGCGCGAAAGAGCACGTTCTCCTTGTAGAAACGTTGCGCTGAGAAAATGGTCTCGTTACGACTAAATTATAGCAATATTGTAAATTTAGTTTCTTGGTTTGTCAAGACCAAACATATTTTGTTAGAAAGTAAACTTATCTCATGATATGAAATACGATAAATGTTAATCCCTTGATCTCACTACATTTGATGCTAATTTCTTTTCGCCCAGAACTGTACGAATATTCTCAATATAGTAAAAGAAAAAATATACAGACGAAAATCTTGACACACACATGTCTAAATTGATACGAAATTATTATGTGAATATTGTGACCAGCTTTGTAAATATTATATCGAACTGTTGGAATTAAGTCAAACAAATTTATGAAAATTACACAGGACATTGCAAATATAGTTTATATATTGGTTTGGAAAAAAAATATTCTTTTTCCTTATAACGACTCGGAGTAATTCCTTCAGTTACTCCATGCATCTACCTCTAACTTCGTACAAGATTCCAAAGTATACGGTTTATTAAATATTTTCGTAAAATATAAAAGATTGAGATTTCTGTTAAGATTTGGAAGAAAGAATCATCTTACTCGGAAATTAGGATGCAAGTTCGCAAAAGAGCAGACTCATTTGTAAAAGTGGATCACAAGAATGTAGAAGAAATTTTGTGGAACCATGTTTTATATATGGTATATATTTGTTAAACTATAGGTTACATATGAACGTTATTTCAAATTAAAATATGGCATATTATTTGCAAGCCTTTTTGGAGTTCCATTGAACAACAAATCTAGGCCAGAGGGGTTGGGTTTTAATTGGGAAAAAAGGGGCATATGGAGTTCTTATTCGTGGTGGTAGGTTGGAGCTTAAGCTCTTGTCGTGGTCGCTAGAATTGGGTAGTTATCAAGTGTAGGGAAATGGGTATGGCACTTGGTCTTGGTCAAACTCATCGATTGGCTCGTCCAGGAACACTTGCATTGACGCGTGTCAACTAATGGATCTTAACTCGTCCGGGAACACTTGGTCTTGGTCAAACTCATCGATTGGCCCTACTAGGATTGCTGCCAGACTTGATAGGGCGTTAGTGAATGAGGCTTGGCTTTCTTTGCTTCCCCACTCCAAGCTCATCTACATGCCAATCAAATCAAGTGATCATCATCTATTGGCAATACGCTTTGCGCAGCGGCCTTGCAGAAGACCTCCTTTCCGTTGGTTTGACTACTGGGCTTCCAGGGAGGGTTATTTGGCGACGGTCTCAGAGGCGTGGAAGGTGGTCGTTGTCGGTAACCCGCTCTATCGTCTAATCCAAAAGCTTAAGGCCGTGAAGCAGGCCTTGCGTGCTTGGGCCATAAAGAACGCACATATATTCAATGAGGCAAAGGATATGGAGGCAACTTTGCAGAAGATCAATGACGTGCTAAGTGCCGACCCGTTGGATACTCATTTTGCGCAACTTGAGGTGGATGCCAAGGAGTACATGAATAGGCTTGATGATGATATGGAATCTGCGTGGAGACAGAAGAGTAGAGTTGGTTGGCTGCAGCTTGGTGACCGTAACACCAATTTCTTCCTTCCACGGCGAGAGGCAGGATCTCTAGGAACTATATCCCGTCACTTTTGGATGGTAATGGGAATCTTGTCGACACGAGCGAGGGGTTGCGAGGGAGGCAGTTCGCTTCTTTGAGGATCTAATTGGCCCGAGCAATCCCGTCCCTCCAGGCCTGCTCCCCCTGCCCCTCGTATGGTGCTTACGGCCGGTGCTAGCTCTTGGATGGTGCGCCCTTGGGATGACAAGGAGGTATGGGATGCTCTACGTAGCTTTCCTTCCTCTAAGGCGCCGGGCCCTGATGGATTCAATGCGTGGTTTCTGAAAAGGCATTGGAATGTGGTTAAGTCGGACGTTTGTGCCTGCAAATGGCGTTTCTCCATGCCGGGGGAAACATGGTCAGGGAAGCCAATCATTACTTTCTCACGATGGTCCCTAAGGTGGCCTCTCTGACGGGGCTGGGTGACTACCTTCCCATTGCTTGCTGCAATGTGATTTATAAGATATTTGCTAAGCTTCTTGCAACGCGGACGGTTGTTGTGCTCCCTGAGCTCATTTCTGCTAATCAAACAAGCTTTCTTAAGGGTAGATCGATTGGGGACAACACACGTTTGGTGCAGGAATTGGCTGGGGCGTTTGAGCGTAAAAGGAATACTCAGAGAGCGTGCCTCAAGGTAGATCTAACAAAGGCGTTCGACACTATCGAACATTCCTTTATTCTGTCGAGTCTTGAGCTCATGGGATTCCATCCCACTTGGGTACTTGGAATTAAAAGTTGTATTTCCACGGCATCATTCTCTATCCTTCTTGAATGGGTCCTCTGTTGGTTTCTTCAAAGGAACGCGGGGATTGAGGCAGGGGGATCCTCTCAGTCCGCTCCTTTTCGTGTGGGTATGGAATCCCTCTCCTTGCTAGTGGGAGCGGCGGTGGATAAAGGGCTGATCAAACCTTTGGGTTCGGGGATGCTCCCTGGCCCCACAGCACATCATCTATGTGGATGATCTCCTGTTCTTCTGTAAGCGTCTTCGTCTTCCTCCTTGCGGTTGCCCGTGTCCTTGATGAATTTGCGAATATCTCCGGGCTGAAAATGAATGCCCGCAAAAGTAGGCTCTTCAGACCAAAGGGTGCGACCCAAGACTTTGGGTGTACCCTAGATTGGGGGTGCTCCGTGCGGCATTTCCGAACTACATACCTAGGGCTGCCTCTTACCACCTCTCTGGGAAGGGGCTTGCCCTCTAGTGAACCTTGAAGACAGAATTAAAGCTACCATTGGGGGATGGAAGGCGGCTTCCCTATCCATGGCCGGTAGAGTTCAACTTCTTAAGTCGGTCATCAATGGCATCTCCCTATATTTGGTTAGGGGGGCCTTATTCCACGGGGTGAAGCCTCAAGAGTAGATAAGCTATGCGCTAACTTCCTATGGGGGTATGGCACGCATCAGTTTGTTGGGATACAATCTGCCTCCCGAAGATTGAGGCGGCCTGGGCCTGCGATCGACACTAATGCTGTGAGAAGCTGCGCTGATGTTGTGGACTTGGAGCTTTCAATGTGGATAAATCTATTTGGGCATGTTACATGAGGGCAAAATATTTGCACAGGTGTTCCTTCCGGGAGGCTATTCCTAAGAGTGGGGACTCGAGATCTGGAGGCGCTCCTCCGTGGTAGAGAAATTTTTTGGGGCTGGCCTTTCCTAAACCTGCCACCCATCTTCCTCATGGTTTCTCCTTTAAGCACGCGGTGGAGGGACTCGGCATCGTGGGACATTGGTCCCTGGGCGGGGGTCGCGTGGAAACGGGGAGCGGTCCCAAGCATGCTTGCACTTTGTATCGGGCTTTGCTTAATAGGCTACCTACGATGGACAGACGGAAAGCCACGGGATGACCCTCCCTGGCATTTGCTACCTTTGCCAGACTGGTAGCGAGTCTTGTGATCATGTCTTCTTCCAATGCGCCTTCGCGGAGGATACTTGGAATCTGGTTCTCGTGGGCCTTCATCTCCTCGGCCACCTTCTCGTTCCCTCAACAACCTCGTCGATGTGGATCACCCAATTTCCTTCCGACAAGCTTCGAAGGCTGGGCAGTACGGCATTGGCGGCCACAGTGTGGGAAATTTGGAAAGAAAAGGGAATTGCAGATGGAATTCTGACCGCTCATAATCTACATCTGCTCTGGTACTTGCTAACTCAATTATCTCTGCTACAAAGAATACTGTTGTTAGGTGTGCAACGTCAACAGTCAATGCCTGAACAAGGCTCTTTTTTGTGTTGTCCATTCCTCTTCTCATGAAGGTCTTTTATTTTCACTGACTCCCACCCATTTTGTTAGCAGTGGTGGGCACACAATTTTTGGTGTTTCATATTCTGAGGAGTTTCCCCATGTAATCTCTTGTTATGAATACAGAAATACAAAGGAACAATTACCTATAAAAAATGGGTATGACAGATTTTATGAGGTATTGTCAGTTGTACTTTGGGGTAGAAACCAAGAAGGAAGAAGTAAGAGGAAGGAGGGCAGCAGAGAAGAAAAGAAGGGAACTACACATGAGAAAAAGGAAGAGAAGAAGATGAAAAATTGTAGGAAAAGAGGAAGGGAATATGGGAGAGAGGTGTTACCTAACGGATCATCTGCTGTAAATGGCAGTTGCAGCAGGTGATGTAATGCACGGAGATCATCAGATGAGAATCGGACGATCCTCATAGGTTGTCGGAGATAGTGGGCTCGCATCTCGGGGTCATCCATTCATGATCGGACGGCTCTGACATTTACAACATGATCTGTTGTACAACAAACGATCCTCTCTATACCTAGTTACGTCACCTGAATGGTGGTGGACATAGCCTCAAGGAACGTAGTAGGTGGTGGTGAAGGTGATTGATGTGCTTCTAAAACGTTCAGAGATGGCGATATTGATTAGATGTTGGTCAAAGATGGGACCGTTGACAAGTAGGTTCTGCTACAGAGTCACAGGTGAATTGCTTGGTTCGGTAATAAGGTGCTCGAAGGGAGTGGTGAAGGAGATATGGAGAAGCTAGGATTGTAACTTGGGTGGGCCAAATATAATATATAAAGAGTTTTTTTTTTGAATTATACATAACTTTTTAATTTAAGGGATTTTTATCCAGCAGACCCTATAATCTTTGTCAATTACCTCCACGATCTTTGGAACAATCTAATTCCTTCCTCACCCCCTAAACTTGTTAACCTTTATCCTACAAACCCTATGGTTAACCCCCATCTCCAGCGCAAGCTGCCTCCCTCGACCCCACCAACCTCCTCCCCTCCACCCCCCGATGGAACCCGACCCCGCCCGCCGCCAACCTTCTCCAGACGAGCGCCCCCCCCCCCCCCCCCCACCCCTCGATAGAACCCGACCAACCCGCTGCCTGGAAGCCCCACCTCCTCCAGTCCAAGCCAACTGCCTCCCCTCTGCCTATGGAAGCCTGATCGCTTGCGCCCACCTCCTCCAGCCCCGGCCAGTGCCTTCGTGAGGGAGGAGAGATGGAAGAGATAGTGCAGTGGGAGAGGAAGCTGTTAGAGGAGGAAGTATTGTTTTTTCTTCTCTTGGTTAATTATAGCAGTCCGATCGTGGATTGGCTAATGGGTCAGGACTAGGCCTATTTTATTTTCAAATTCCATGGCCAAGCTCAAACTCGACCCAAATAAAATGGATCGGGTTCGGGACGGACTGGCCTAGTTAAAAACCTATGTATACCAATATCATGTATTATGTTCTTCTAACATTTATCTGGTTGTTCTTATGCATGTATGCATGTTTAAGACTTAAGTGCACTAACTAATTTGTGATTCTGACATTAGTTGTACGTTGGAAATAGAAATGTAGTAAACAATATGATGACTTAAACCACCATTCAATTCATCATTACATATTCCATTATAGATGCATGCACTATGACCTAATACATATTGGTTATTTACAATTGTACATGCTCTAACACTTGAAGATACATATTCCATTCATGCATATTAATGTAATATTCTTGCATATTAATGTAATAATATTCTAAATCTACGTTAATAGATATGACTACTAATGGGTCTAAGCATTTATTATATTCGAAATAAGGATATGAAAGTTAGAATATAATATCTGGAACATACATGAATATATTTGATATAATTATATTGTATAAGGAGAGAGTTGAGAAGCATCGTAAGTGCCACAAAACCATTCATCCATCATCATTTTTATTTGCATTGCGTTTTCGACTTTTCTTCCCGATTTTGGTTCACTTACGGAAATAAAGAATTGGAAAACTCATACGATATGATCGAAAAATACTCAAAAAAGATCGAAAACAAAATTGATAAAAATTGAGAGTACTAATCTATTTTGACCCTCAAAATAAAATCGAGCAGACCACGTTATTTTAGATTTATAAAGCCCACATTGTCTGTAGATACTTCTGTTATAGAGTATTACACCTAAGGATTCGTGCCCAAAACCTTTGACCTTGGACTCTTACCAGTTTGTTAGGTTATATAATGAATCAAAGTGACACTTAAAGGGAAAATTTTGAAGTAAGGAAAGAGGGAGAGGAAAGATCCACGGTTAGATTTTCCTTGGGTTGGACTAACTCAAGATTAACTTGAAAAGAGTTATTGATGTAGGGGTCATACTGTAAGGCAAAGCAAGTTTACTGGGTTGCATGGAGTAAATTTAAAATTTACTAAGAATGTGGCGCAATTAACAAAGTTTACGAGGATCATGCTGAAAAAACCTTCCATACAATTACTAAGATGTTTGTAATGATATAAAGATGCCACACATATGTAATTTAGTCAACAAAAAATAAATTAGATTGCACAAACACGCCGTTATAACAAGGTAGTAATGATTATAATCAAATATTTCATTCGATAAATACACATCATCGATAATATCCATTTGATTGAGTTGTTGATATTCAGGAAGGAACTCCAGTCTAGTCGGTGAGATGCGATTAAAATGTTACCTTCCAAAATCAACAATTTAAAGGAATATTTCATCAATGCCTAGTTGGTCCTACTTTAATGTGAGAAAAGACTTTGATGTTGTTGTTATAGAATTTCATCAATGCCCTAGCATTAGGGTTGGGCATCGGGCTTGGTCAAGTCGGGTTTGAATTGGCCCGGTCCAAGCCCATTTAAGTATATGAGCTAATGGGTCGGGCCTAGCATATTTTATTTTCAAATTCCAGGGACCAAGCTCAAATCCGACCCAAATAAAATGGATCGAGTTCGGGTCGGACCGGCCTAGTTAAAAACCTACGTATACCAATATCATGTGTTCTGTTCTTCTGACATTTATTTAGTTGTTCTTATGCATGTATGCATGTTTAAGACTTAAGTGCACTAACTAATTCATGATTCTGACATTAGTTGTACATTGGAAATAGAAATGCAGTAAACAATATGATGACTTAAACCACCATTCAATTCATCATTACATATTCCATTATAGATACGTGCACTATGGCCTAATACAGATTGGTTACTTACAATTGTACATGCTCTAACACTTGAAGATACATATTCCATTCTTGCATATCAATGTAATAATATTGCATATTAATGTAATAATAATCTAAATCTACGTTAATAGATATGACTACTAATGGGTCTAAGCATTTATTCTACTCAAAATTCAGATATGAAAGTTAGAACATAATATTTAGAACATACATGAATATATTGGATATAATTATATCGTATATGTCGGGCAATCGAACTTGCGAGTTTAGACCTTCTCAAATCAGACCTGATAATCAATACGGATTTATTTTGAGACTCGTGACCTACTTACTAAATTTCGAGCTTAAATATGGATAAGATTTTGGATCCGGTCGGACCGACCCAACCCAATGCCCAACCCTCACTAGTAGGGAATGTTGCATGACTTTACCAGCATTATTTGATCTATGCGTGATAACATATCACGCCCGTAAAAACAAGGGGGACGGATCTAGAGGAAAGCCCAAGTGCCTTGGGGAACAAGAGAGTCCGAGCTTCATCTCCGACCCATCTCCCTCTGTCTCCAGTCCGCCTCTGATCGTGTTAGCAGAGGAGCAGCGGTCGATCGTGCTAGGGTTTCTGAGGAGCGGAGAACAGAGGGAGCCATCAGGCGAGTGTTGGCGAGGCCAGTCATTTCTCTCTCGCCACATCTCTTTCCATTTGTTTCTCCTGCATCAATTAGTAGATTAGATTCGGTTGTTGTTGTTGTCGTTTTCCGATCCATCGTATATCTTGTACTGGTCCGCATATGGTTATTACGTGCGGTGCCAGTTCTTATGCAAAATATTTTTTGTTTTTCATTCCATTTATTCTCTTCTTACAGAATGGGCAGAACAGGAGTGGAGCTTCCGCCCAAAGGTGGATTCAGCTTTGACCTATGCCAGAGAAACGAGATGCTTTCAAAAAAAGGGATCAAACCTCCCACCATTCCTCAAAACTGGAACAACTATTGTTGGTTTAGTTTTTAAGGTATAATTATCGGTTCCTCGAAACTGGCACAATTATTATTTGTTTAGTTCTAAGGTAATCGTTTGTCAGTGTACATTTTATTTGTAAGAGTATATGATCAAGATTTGATAATCAGATCCCTTTGTTAACGTGTTTTCTGTAATGATGGAAATATATTATCTCGAATCGTCAAATTTTAGCTTACACTATATGTTCATATAGGTCATGCCTTGTAATTCAGTAACGTAGACTTTATGTCAGTGCTTTTTATAAATATGGAATTTGTTGAACCTGTGCTTTACCTCTTTCTTTGGTTACAATATCAGTTAAGGGTACGATACCGAACACATACATATTATTTTTCATTTTCATTATTCTCTGTCTATGTAGAAGAAGATAGTACATCCCTAATAATCTTCCGTAATCATAAGAAGCATCCGCGCCTTATACCCAATTTTAGAAAAAAACTTCCTATTCTTTGTTTAGTTTGATTAGCATGCAAACTTCGGTTTGAAGGGATTGCTGTCACTTGTTATGGGGGCTGTTTTCTTTCTTACTTCACATCTCTCTTATAATACTCATGCGAACATGTTTGTTATTGCACTTGATGCCTTGGCAGTGACAGTGGATATGTTGTTCAGGGGGGGAGAGGTTGTATTGGCTACAATGCTTACAAGAGTGGGGCACGTCTTAGGTACAATGCGCATAGGGTTTCTTTTATAGTCCTGCAATATATGGATGATACCCTCTTTTTCAATGACTGTGAAAGCAATTAGTCTCTACCTTGGTGGAGATCTTTTGGAAGCTCTCTACCCTTATGGTTAACAAAGAAGGATTTATTGTTATTATCTCTTGCATGGTCACAGAGTTTGTTGTGCAATGTGGTTGGATTCTCAGTATGTGATCTCTACTTATGCTACTTACCTACTTAGGTTGTCGATAAATGTGGGTAGGCTTATGCAAAATGATTGGATATCTTTGTTGAAAATGGAGCAAAAGTTGGCTGGGTCAAAGGCCAGGTGCTTTCAAGGGGTGGTAGTTTGATTCTTCTTAAGTCGGTTTTCCCAGTTATTCCTATATTCTATTTGTCAACATAGGGTTTTTTGGTGGGTGTGCATGTGTGTTTTGAGTCCATGATAAGACATTTGTTTGTCTAAGAAACACGAGGTAGTATTGTTGTTGATTAGAGGTTTAGTGATACAACCATGGGAGGATGGGGCCTTTGGATGTTGAAACTCAAGGAGATGAATAAGGCCTTCTACATGAAATGGGTGGTGAGAATTTGAAAAATTATGATGATATGCTATGCCATCTTTTAAGAGGTATTTATGATGTTTCATTCAGTTTACATATGTTTGTAAGGTCCTTGTGATTGTAGAGCATCTTTTGGAGATGCATTTGTTCCTCCATTCCTGGTGCGACTCCTTATGTTTGGTCGATTCTTGGGGATGGGTCATCTTTTATACTGTGAAAAGACGATTTGTCCAATAAGAGATCTTTATGTGGACTATTCCTAAGTCTCTTTGCATTGACCAACACACAAGGGTGGTACACATGTGGTCTAATGGAGCTTGGACTCCTAATGTTAGAAATGATTTCTCAGAGAAATGAATGCAGTAATCCTTAAAGCTTATTAATCTTATGAACTTCATGGGGGTGTTAAATCGATTATTAGGATACTAAGTGTGGTGTGAGTGCGATTTATGATTATCTGTTAAGAATAACTACACGATATTATTACTTATGCAGTCCATGATTTGGAGAATCTTGTAAAGACTGTAGGCAACTATGAATATCTAGAATATCCTTGAAGGTGAAGAGTTTATGTGGTTACTTGGAATAGCAAGGGTGATGCCCAAGGTGCATATATCAGGGCTCTTTCATCTTATATTACTTACTTGTTGTGTCAAGGGAACTGTAATGCGTGGAGCATCTAATCATTTCATGTGACTTGCCCAAATAGATATGGTAGAATGTGGTATTGGACTGGACGGGTTCCATCTGCATGGATGGATTATGGAGCTCTCTTGGGGCTGCAATATTTTGATCTCATAGGGATTGTTTATAACCTTTGGCTTTTGTTAGGCTACTTTAGCTTGCCGGAAATATATCAGTCTTTTGTTAGGAAATATTTTATATGGAAACTGTGGTTTCTCACACCAAACCTCCTTATGGATAATAGTTTATGTACATTTGATTATTTGTGATTAATATAAATCTGTTATTTCCTTAAAAACTGACCCTGGGATGCTCAAATTCCATATCGATTGGCCAAGGATTTTTTTATATAGAAACTGATAGAAGAGTTTGACTTTTATAAGTCTATCCCATAGAGACATGAAGTCCAGGGTGATAGTTTTGTAGGTAGGATGGGGGTGGCTGGAGCAAACGGGATGCATGCTGTAGAAAGTTGGAAGTTTGTAGGGATCCATTGGTTTAATACAGGTTGTATCAAGGAATATCAAGGAATGGGGGAGGATGGAAGGTGGAGCTAAGGCCGTATCGATATCGATATCGTTTCGATATCGTATCGATACGATATTTTGACGATATATCGACGATATATCGCCCAAATATCGTCCATATCGATGAGCCTTTGTGAAGAAAATGCCTGAAAATCGGGATATATCGCCATATCGGTGCCTATATCGGTCCCATGCCGATATCGATATATCGGTGATATATCAGCGATATATTGCCGATATATCGCTGATATTTCCTTCCATGGGTGGAGGTCCTTGGGAAGGTACCTAATAAAGTAGGCAACCGTTATCGTTTTATAGTAGGAAAACATCTTGAGACGTGCAATGACATGGTATGAAGATAGATGGGTGTCGGTGTAGGTGGCTTCTAGGTGATGGCTTTTGGGGTGGAAAGATGGCCTGTTTGAATTGATTAACTCTTGGGAAAGGAGTTGGGTTGTGACAGCTCGTTGGAGGTAGTTCAACGGGAGATACGATTGTACATGTCGGTGGGTAGTGGAAGAATTGTGATCTTTGGGATGACTTAGATGAGGCGAGTGGTGCATCTATTTTGTTTGGATATGATTTAAATGTGATTTTGAGCTCGGAAGATAAGACAGGTCGACGTTGGAGTATGGATGCAACGATGGTTGATTTTGGGGATATGGTTGATGAAATGTGGCTAATGCACAATTGGTTAGATCCATACAAGCGAGTAGGTTCACATGACAAAATTCTTCTTCAAGGTTATATATTGACAAATTCTTCGCTTTAATGATTTCCTAGAGGCTTTTCTGATGGCTTCAGTTTTGGTAAGATTGAGGCCCTTCTCAGACAATACATTTTTGGTGGTGGCCTTCAATGAGGATGAGATATCAATGGTCTATTTCAAGTTGAGCGTGCTTGATGAGCAAAGATTTGTATAGATGAAGTAATATTGGAGGGGGATCCAAGTAGAGGACAGAGCCACGAGGACTCTAGCTACGAGGTTCAAGTAGATGCCTTTCTTTTCCTGATTGGTAGGGAGAGTTCAATGAAGGCTATTGAAATGATGAAAGATCTGACATGTGTAGTTGAGCAGGTGGATGGGGTGAAGGATGCCCACTCATTGTCATCATTGTATGTGTAAAGGAGGATAAACCAATCAGTGGTGGTAGGTGAAGATGATTTAAGAGGAAGATTTAGTTGTGGTATAAACCTTGGCTATGGCTTGCAAAGGGAGACATGAACTATGGCTATCACCCCATTTTGGGTCATCAGATTCTCCCAATCCAGGTACTCAAAATTAACATCATTCACTTCAAATTGCTAACGTAAAGAAACTAAATTGCAGGATAAGATGTTCTAAAAGAAAATCATCGAAATTGATTTAATTACATCGAAGTATGCATCATATACAATCACAAAAAATTCTTTCTTATATGTAGATCAAAAGATGCAAGGAAAGTATTATAAGTAAAAGTACAACTCAAGTATTGATAGAGGTAACTTGTGGTTGACCGTCTGATCGGCTGCTGGAAAATCCCCGCGATGACTTGTCTATATCTATTGGGTTCCCACAAAACTTAAGGAGTGAGCAAAGTGCACAGTAGTGAAGAAAGGGATATGGGATTTAAGGAAAATATACATGTATATTCTGAAAAAATATGCTTCTTGTCAATATAGGTTGTTGGGTGCCCGTCTTTACGACATGATGCCATTTTCTTATATTTTGATATGAAAACATGTACCCTCTAATTCTTATCCCAAGCTTTACCTAGGTTATTTACTTTTTAATTTAATCCAAGATTCCAAGCCAAGGATTAAATGATTAGTCTGTTATAGACTATGAAGTCATGGACATTCTAGGATTGAGAAACTTGGCCAAACTGTTGTGCTATTGCATGTTGTACTTGAATTGATACCAATCTAACATGACTGTTTGAGTTATTGTTTTAACTTATTCCCAAATTGATCTTTTAGTCTAATCTAACTACATTATTTGTTCATGCAATTAGATTACAACCTTGTTATAGGAATTCCAGTTGTCCTTTAAAATGCATTGACTGTTATGCATGTCTAATTGCAATTAGAACTTCAGGCTACATTATTTATTCGTTATTTTAAATGTACTCCTAGTTTCAAAGTATCTTCAGTTGAGACACAACCGCTACCCATTCACACCTCTGCATGTTGCTGGACAATCGGCTTATGACAAGCGATGCAATATGCATATCACATTGTAGAATACAAAGTTTTCCAATTTCACCTCCAAATTAGTACCGCCTTGGCTCGAGCCAACTTTACATATGTTGGAATGAAATAACATTGTCAAACTATTTTTCTTCCAATCCTAGCACATGACGTATGCCAATTTTTGTACTTATCTACTCCACTTATTCCTTACTAAGAGCATGAACTGATACTGTGTAGAGAGTAAACACTATAAATAGTTCATTGTTATTGAAAGTTGACTAACCTAGTAGTATAGTAAGTTGGAAAGATTTCTCAATTGCTCGATTTGTTTTGCTTTTGTATATTTACTTTTATCTTTTAGTCGACATGATGTCAGCCTGCAAATGCCTGGCATTTGAACGCATGTACCTTTAAGTCAGTCGATTGATGCGTGATGTGCTTTATTACTAAATGGTTTCGTATCTTGGACCAGCATGACTGGAAAGGCAACTAGTGTTGATTTGGATGGAAGAGGTTACTTGGGAGACGTCTTGAGAGGTGACTCGGGAGAGAGGGGATGAACTCAAAGACAAATGGCATCACAACCAATCGAAGCACCGTCGTTCCAGGGGTAGCCTGAGAATACAAGAAGCTATTAATACCAATCGAAAGCCGACTAATCTGGGTATTTTTTGCCATCAGTGTGGGAAGGAGGGCCCTTCGCTTGAAACTATGATGGGGATCTTGTTTGTTTCAGGTGTGGAAGAGCTGGACATAGATGCGAGGAGTGCAAAGCAGTAGGTATTTGGAAAAGAAAGCATGAATGGGCAACCGGTGATAAGTAGTGTGACGAACTTGTAGCCGGAAAAGAAGTGGTTATGGACCCATGTTGGGCTGTTCTAGTGGTATAGAAGTACTCTTCAAATGTTTGTGAGGGGATCTCCTACTTGGATGCAGTAAAGGCAAGCTTGGGTTAGGCATTCACTGGAGATGATGTAGACGAAAAAAATCCAACGGTGGAAATATTGTTTGGTGGAAGAAATTTAGAGAGGAGAGGAAGAAAGAGAACACGCCGGTTGCGCAGGGTTTAGGAGAAGAATCATGAATATTGCGTTGAGAGAGAGACAGAGAGAGCGAGAGCGAGAGATAAATCTCAAATTTTTATATATCCTGAACTGAACTGTTTTAAACAAATGCCTACCATCTCCTTTATATAGGAGGGGTAGGATTGCAAAATTAAGAAGAGAATCAAATTCAAATCCCAACTTATGTAATTGACTCTAATTAGACTCTGATTAATTTACTCTAATTAGACTCAAACTAATTTTATCTACGAATAAATGTGGAGATTACAATCCCAATTTATTTAAATAAAAGGGCAAATTACAATTTGGCTCCCCATCTATGGGTCCGATCCCAGAATGGGTCCCGATCTTTAAATTGTAACAATTTGGGTCCCAGGGGCCACTTAGGAAATATAAATTTTGGGGTTCATGTCGAATATGCCCTTGTCAAGAAGGAAATGGGGGTTGGGTTGCAACTTTTAAACAAATGCATATTCGTCATCAACCCCAAAAAATTCATTACGTTAA
This sequence comes from Ottelia alismoides, assembly GCA_037367405.1. Taxonomy (NCBI): domain Eukaryota; kingdom Viridiplantae; phylum Streptophyta; class Magnoliopsida; order Alismatales; family Hydrocharitaceae; genus Ottelia; species Ottelia alismoides. The sequence continues at coordinate 121,209 of JAZKJV010007942.1, read as the reverse complement.
CGGTCCTGGGACTCGAATCGTTACAATTTAAAAATCGGGACCCATTCTAGGATCGGACCCATAGATGGGGACCCAAATTGTAATTTACCCTAAAATAAAATAGCAACTATTTAAAACTAAGGACAAAAACCTTAATTTAAAAACCCCAAATCAGCCCTCTATTTTAATTTAATTCGCCTTATCAATTTGGGAATGATTGCATCAATTCCCTCCCCGCTTGAAAAATTCGTCTCCTGATGAATTGCTTGATCTTTGGTTCGTCGTTGGAGAATCTCATCTGAATTGGTTGATCAGATCCCCTCAATTTGACTTCTTTTCAATGTTATGTTTGTAGTTTCTTTCCATTGAGGGGTAAGGATGCAAATGTTCTACCCCTTCACTTAAAATATCACACCTTAAGTGACCATCGACTTTCACCGTTAAATACAAGGTTTTGGGTGGAGGTTTTTTTTCTGCAAAATCCCCAAATCAGCCCCCAATCCCTATTCTCGTGGGATTTGAATCCTCTTGAAGAGGATCCCCACACTAGGGTTTTTCTCCTCTCAAGTAGCGGCGACAACATTCTGAGAAGGGAGGTCACATGTGGAGGCGGCGGGATGAGAGCAGCAGGGGTCGAGGGCGTCGTGTGCAGTCGCGCTGACGATTTCGGTACGCAGTGTCAGCATGTAGGGCTGGGTGGAGTCGCATGTGTCTCGCGATTCTGGTAAAGGTCTCACAATAGCATCAGTGACGCTTCTTACTTGACTGAGGGTTACATGGTCGATTAGGAACTTGGTGGCTGCTTGATCGCTCCTCGTGCGGGTGGTGTCCATGGTCAGCTGGTCCAAGAAGGAGTTGGAGGAGTCGCTCGTGCGATTTCCAATGGATCTGGGGATGAGCTAGGGTGCGGCTGGGGATGGGTGCTCTAGTCGTGGGCGGAACCAGGATTGATGGTTCGACGGGAGGGGTTGGCGGGGCTGGTGAAGTCGTTGGCTGCAACGATGGTGGTGATGGTGTCGGTGACATGGGGGCTTCCTGGACAATAGTTTCAAACACAGACAAATCGAGGGCTTCGAACTCTTCATCCGTGGGGATCCTCGTCGAATATAGGCTCTGTGTCTTCATTTTCTTCTTGTATTGATGTTGTATCAAATATGATGCAGCGTGGACCAGGAAAATAGGGCCGAATTTTAATTAATTTTAGTGATAAATTTTATTTACATTTTTTTAAAGTTGTCGGGTCTTTAATTAAATAAATGGGATCGCCTGTGATCTCAATTAGTGGTCAATTTGAATTTCAAATTTGTCGGTTAATTAGAGTCAGTTTAGGATAATTGGTTGTCAGTTTAATTTTGATTTCTATTTTTGTAATCTCATCCCTCCTATATAAAGGGATGGTGGTCCATTGTTTTTAGTTAGTCAGAGTTAATGAAAAATTGAGATCTTTATCTCGTTCTCCTCTCTCTCCCCGCGCGATCTCCGCGTCTCTTCTTCTCCAACCACGCATCCGGCATGTGTTCTTTTCTCAACCCCTCCAGTTTCTCCACCTAAATTCCACCGTTCAACTATTTTCAAATTTTATCGTCGACGCCGAATCCTGTATGCATCATTTGGTATCAGAGCATGGAAACCGAATCGTTTTCACGATTCGACGATCCCATCGTGTATTGGAAGATGCAATATGATTTGAGTTGCATATCTCATGGTTCGCGTGCACGAGCACGACAACAAAGTTCAAGAAGCGCCTTATGTCAAGCATCAAAGTCCAAGCATGGTTAGATGCGCAAGTCGATGGAGATTCGGTCGTCGACAACGAAAATGAGATCGTCGCAGTTGCTGTGCAACCCGCTTCAGAGCAAGAATATGAAGATCATGTGGATGGTGAAGACGAACATCCTGCTGGGAACACAGATCCGACCGCCGTTCAGATCGTCTCGGAAGAGAAAGAAGTCGTCTTGCTGGCTGTCCAGGTGACTCCGACTCAAAACCCCTTCAAAGTTTCATCTACAGACCACGCAGACCCCCCTCGCTGGACCCCCACCAGCATCTCGCCTCCCAGGTCCAACCTCCCCGCTGCCATCGCCCGCTCCCATCCCGCGCCCAGTGCCCCGCCGCCAACAACCAGCGCCTTCCCTCGGCCCTCCTCCTCTCCCCGCTGCTCGCCAACCCGCCCTCGCCATCCTCCCGTTGCCCCCAGCCTCGCCTCTGCCATCCCCTTTTTCCCCATCCGACGCCGCCCTCCCCCCCTGACCTTGACCGCGCACCCCTCGCGGCTCCATCGAACCCCAGACGCGCCCCCCCAACACTCCGCGCCCCTCCCCGCGCTTAAGCTTCGCGACCCCTGCTTCCCTGCGACGCCCCCACCGCCTCGCACACCTTCCCTCGCCCCCCATCTGCGCCGCCGGTACTCCCAGAGCCGCCACGCCCCTCCCCCCAGCCGACTGGAGATCCTGTGCCCCCCCCCCCCCCCCCCCCCCCCCCGCGCATAAAATGCGAAAGGAGCCCCGCGCCCTAACCAGAAAGCCGCGATCGAAGGAATTCGAGTCCCTGGAAATGAGGGATTGGAAACTAATGCGGAAAATTTGCATGAAGATCCCCTGGCCCAAATTTCTATATCAACAAGGATATTGTGAGGCTAAAATATACCATGGATTCCCTTTAGTTGAAGGGGTACGAAAATTGCGCCCAAGCCCCTGGCTGCAAAAATATTTAAAGAAGAAGGCTGCAAATCAGAAATCTGGGGACCCTCCTTATCCAAATAGGACTAGAGCCTTGGGCTTCCCTTATATAAGGACCCCATGGCTTCATTCCTTGGACACATCTCCTCCTCTCCTCTCCTTGTGTCATTACTTTGCTATGGATTCTCCAACGGCCATGTTGTTCATGCCTCATCAATTTTTCAATCACAACGAGGAAGCAAAATTCAAGACAACGCCGTCGTTCACGCCACACATGTTCTTCCACCACGAAGGTCGCATCACCCACGCCCGCGTATGGACTCCGCCGTTCGCTCCACACTAATTCTTCCAGCAGATGACTGAGCACGCGGATTCGACCTCCAAGCCGCCAGATCCAACAATTCGTCAGGAGACGAATTTTTAAAGCGGAGGAGAGTTGATGCAGCGTGGACCAGGAAAATAGGGCCGAATTTTAATTAATTTTAGTGGTCAATTTTATTTACGTTTTTTTAAAGTTGTCGGGTCTTTAATTAAATAAATGGGATCGCCTGTGATCTCAATTAGTGGTCAATTTGAATTTCAAATTTGTCGGTTAATTAGAGTCAGTTTAGGATAATTGGTTGTCAGTTTAATTTTGATTTCTATTTTTGTAATCCCATCCCTCCTATATAAAGGGATGGTGGTCCATTGTTTTTAGTTAGTCAGAGTTAATGAAAAATTGAGATCTTTATCTCCTTCTCCCTCTCTCTCCCCGCGCGATCTCCGCGTCTCTTCTTCTCCAACCCCGCGCATCCGGCGTGTGTTCTTTTCTCAACCCCTCCAGTTTCTCAACCGAAATTCCACCGTTCAACTATTTTCAAATTTTATCATCGATGCTGAATCCTGTCTGCATCAAAATACATCTTCATCTTGATGAACATACCTCCAGGGAACACAAGTGGTGTCGTTTCTTCTTCATGAATGAATAAATTGTCATCAAGCCATTGTTGAACTTTCACGGATGCTAGAAGACAATTCTTGTATCTTTGTTGTCGTGGACGCGAACTGTGATCGAGACGGCTCAAATCGGATTGAAGTTGCCAATATGCAATCGAATCGTCGAATCGTAAGAACGGTTCGGTTGCCATGCTCTGATACCAAATGATGCAACCGAAAAAATCCAACGATGGAAATATTGTTTGGTGGAAGAAATTTAGAGAGGAGAGGAAGAAAGAGAAGAACGTACCTGTTGCATGGAGTTTAGGAGTAAAATCACGAAGATTGCATTGAGAAAGAGTTGATGAGAACGGGAAATCAATCTCAAATTTTTATATATTCTGAACTGAAATGTTTTGAACAAATGCCTAACATTCCCTTTATATAGGAGTGGGATTACAAAATTAGAAAGAGAACCAAATTCAAATCCCAACTTATTTAATCGACTCTAATTAGACTCTAACTAATTTACTCTAATTAGACTCTAACTAATTTTATCTACAAATAAATGTGAAGATTACAATCTCAATTATTTAAAAATGCAAGTAATTAAAATTAAGGACGAAAACCCTAAGTTAAAAAATCCTCAAATCAACCATCTGCTTTAATTTGATTCGCCTGTCAATTTGGGATTGATTGCATCACCAAATGATGCAGACGGAAAAAATCCAACGATGGAAATATTGTTTGATGGAAGAAATTTAGAGAAGAGAGGAAGAAAGAGAAGAACGTACCGGTTGCGCGGGGTTTAGGAGAAGAATCATGAAGATTGCGTTGAGAGAGAGAGAGATAGAGATCACGAGAGATAAATCTCAAATTTTTATATATTCTGAATTAAACTGATTTAAACAAATACCTACCATCCCCTTTATATAGGAGAGATGTGATTACCAAATTAGGAAGAGAATCAAATTCAAATCCCAACTTATCTAATTAACTCTAATTAGACTAACCAATTTACTTTAATTAGACTCCAACTAATTTTGTCTACAAATAAATGTGGAGATTACGATCTCAATTTATTTATATAAAATAGCAACTATTTGAAATAAGAACGGAAACCCTAATTTGAAAAATCCCCAAATCAACCCTCTGCTTTAATTTAATCCGCCCTGTCAATTTGGGAATGATTGCATCAATTCTCTCATTCTTGAAAAATTCGTCTCTTGACGAATTGCTTTATCTTTGGTTCATCGTTGGAGAATCTCATTTGAATTGATTGATCAGATCCCCAAGATCCCCCCTCAATTTGACTTCTTTTCAAATGTTACATTTGTAGTTTCTTTCCACTGAGGGGTAATGATGCAATGTTATACCCCTTCACTTAAAATATCACACCTTAAGTGATCGTCGGCTTTAACCTTTAAATAAAAGGTTTGGGTGGATGTGTTTTTCTGCAAAATCCCCCAAATCAGCCCCGATCCCTATCTTGTGGGATTCGAATCTCTTGAAGAGGATCTCATGCTAGGGTTTTTTCTCCTCTCAAGTAGCGGTGACGACAGTCTGAGAAGGGAGGCCACAGGTGACGACGACTGGATGGTACACGGTGTTAGCGTGCAGGGTTGGGTGGAGTCGTGCCTGTCTCGCGATTCTGGTAAAGGTCTTATGGCGACATCACTGACGCTTCTTGCTTGATCGAGGGTTGTAGGGTCGATTAGGGACTTGGTGGCTACTTGATCGCTCCTCGCGCTGGTGGTGGCTGTGGTCAGCTGGGCCAAGGAGGAGTTGGAGGAGTCACCGGATGCGATTTCCAATGGATCTGGGATGAGCTAGGGTACGACTGGGGATGGTGCTCTAGTCGTGGGCGGAATTAGAGTTGATGGTTCGACGGGAGGGTTGGCGGGGCCGGTGAAGTCGTTGGCTGCAACGGTGGTGGTGATGGTGTCGGTGACATGAGGGCTTCATAGACAACAGTTTCAAACACAGACAAATCGAGGGCTTCGTACTCTTCATCCGTGGGATCCTCGTCGAATATAGGCTCCGTGTCTTCATTTTCTTCTTGTATTGATGTTGTATCAAATACATCTTCATCTTGATGAACATACCTCGGGAACACAAGTGGTGTCGTTTCTTCTTCGTGAATGAATAAATTGTCATCAAGCCATTGTTGAACTTTCATGGATGCTAAAAGACAATTCTTGTATCTTTGTTGTCGTGAACGCGAACCGTGATCGAGACGGCTCAAATCGAATTGAAGTTGCCAATATGCAACCGAATCGTCGAACGTTTCGGTTGCCATGCTCTGATACCAAATGACGTAGCCGAAAAATACCAAATGACGTAGCCGAAAAAAATCCAACGGTGGAAATATTATTTCAAGAAAGAAATTTAGAGAGGAGAGGAAGAAATAAATTCAAATAAAAAGAACGTACTGTTGCACGAAGTTTAGGAGATGAATCGCGAAGATTGCATTTGAGAGGGAGAGAGACAAGGAGAGCGAGAGAGAAATCTCAAAATTTTATAATATTCTGAACTGAACTTGGGTGCCTCATCCGAGCATCATCAGCCTCAATGCAAGGGGCGATGATAACCGAGGTGGGGAGACGAGGGGGAGGCAAGCTTTATCTTCCCATTTCCTTATTGGCAAAGATATAAGGTGAAGATCGACATTATCCGATCAGTTATCGGTGACAATTGACCCTCACAAGTCAATACGACCACCCAAATGATTAAATCTAAGTTACCAAATAATAATCTCCCGGTACTTATTACTCATACCCACACTTCCAAAATTTCCATGAAATTTTGAGTTGATGTTTCACATATCATGTGATGCGTGATGCATGAAGATCCATGATCCATCACATTGAAAGTGGTGTAGAGGGATATGCTCAGTAAGAATTTTGAGCTTGAAATTTCGATCCTGATCAAGGAAAATTGGTTCCGGACAAAAGATTCTATATCTACCCATTGTCTTCCTTTAATCTTCTTTTAATTAACGTTCCGGACAAAAGGTTCAACGTGAAAAATCACTAGATATCTGCTGCATTAAAATGCAATGCAGGGAATGGATCCTCTCCTGCAACGGATAGCAAGCAGACTCTGTAGTACCTATTTGAGCTGCTCCATCTTGATCGAGCGGTTCACGTGATTTTGCACGATATGGACCCACAAAAAGGTGCAAAATCACATGAACCGCTCGATCGAGATCGAGCGGCTCATATGGTACTGCAGTGTCTGCAATCAATGCAATCAATGCAACAAACGATCCATTTCCGGCAATGCAACGATTCTTACTCAAAGGTAAATGCAACACATTATGAACATCAAAAGTGAGACTCTGCAATCAAACATAAGCATCGAAAAAACAGAGGACCGTCATCTAGGATTCTACATTTCCACGTGTTTTACAGGTGTGTGTTCGATCTCAACATCGTCCTATCAACATGAAGAAGAGAACCATCCACATGACCTCTCAACCATCGTCCCCATTGGCCTCATCGATCCGGACACGAGGGAGAAGAAGATCCGGTCCACTGCCTCGTCCTCCGATCCCGTGTCGATGGAGCTGGTGGACTCGCAAGAGACCGGCATCTGACTGGTCCACATACTGTTTGCATGCGCGGACGCCGTCTAACAGGAGAACCTTCCGGTAGCCGAGGCCCTCGTGAAGCAGGTCGACGTTCTGGCTATGTCCCAAGGCAACACCATGCGTAAGGTCACCCGCCTATTTCGCGGAGCCCCTCGTGCGTAGGATCTACCGGATCTACCCCCCACCACGATACCACACTCGACGCTACCTTCTCCAACATGCTCCAGATGCACTTCTACGAGGTCTGCCCTTACCCCAAGTTTACACACTTCACCGCTAACCATGCCATACTCGAGGCCTTCTCTGCCAAATCTAGAGTTCCACATCGTCGACTTCAGCATGAAGCAGGGACTGTAATGGCCCCCTCTCATGCAAGCCCTCACGATATGCCCCGACGGCACACCCTCCTTCAGGCTAACTAGCATTAGCCCACCTCAGCCGTACAGCTCCGACTCGCTGCAACAAGTGGGTTTGAAGCTCGCGCAGTTCGCGGAGACCTTACATGTGGAGTTTGAGTATAGGGGTTTTGTGGCGAGTAGCCTTACTGATCTGGAGCTGTATATGTTTGATATGGGTCGACGCTCTTGCCTCACCCTCCACTTCGTCTTCTTTGTCTTCCTCTTCCACCGAGGGAAGAAGTGGCGCCGTGAACTCAGTTTTCGAGCTGCACAGATTAATGGATCAAGTGGGCTCTATAGAGAAGGTTCTGGGAACCATGAAGGTGCTAAAGTCGAACCATGAAGGCGCTAAAGCTGAGAATAGTGACGGTGGTGGAACAAGAGACGAACCACAATGACCCCATTATCCTGGACATGTTCACGGAGGCCCTTCATTGCTATTTCTAGCATGTTTGACTCTTTGGAAGGCGGCGGCAGCGCCGACAGCGTTATTGATAGCCAAGACCAGGTGATGTCAGAGGTCTATTTTGGCCGGCAAATCTGCAACGTGGTCTCTTGCGAATGTCCCGAGAGGATGGAGCGGCACGAGATCATGGTGTAATGGCGGCGGAGGATGGCGAATGTGGGGTAAGGATGAAGAAGAGGATAGAAAAAGGAATGAAAAAGAGAGGAAGAAATACAACCGTTAGATTTCATGTGATTTGATTAACTCAGCTTTAACCCACCCAAGTTAGCCCAAAATGTGTCAATTTAACGGCAGGGGTCTGCCAGGTAAGATGGAGCAAGTTTACGGGGTCGAAGGAGGAATTAGGTTGTTTCAAAGGTTGTGGAGGTAATTGGCAAAGATTATAGGGTCTGCCGGGTAAAATTCCCTTTTATTTTTGGTAGGTTTACGATGGATGTAATTGTATTGACTACGGAGGTGATTGGTGATTGGGAGCGCAGAAAGGTGAAAGGTCTCCTGTGGAAGGTGGATTTCTTGAAGGCTTACATTTGTATGATTGGAAGTTCATTTTGATTCTTTGTATGGTGGGGCTAGCTTGAGTTGTGGACTGCTAACTGAACAGATGTATAAATACTTCTTTTGATCGATGTTAATTAACGAGCATCTGGTGGTGGGTTTTCTTCTATAACCTTAAAAGGGGGTGGGGCATGATTGTCTATTGGTTCCTAGCCTTTTCGTGATTATTGCTAATACGCTGTTGATTACGGTAAATCGGACGGTACAAGGGAATTACTTTGATGATTATTGACGGGATTGGGCCGTTATCTCTTGTCTGTAGTATGCTGATGACACCTTTCCTATATCTAAATGGAGACCTGGATGCTAAGTTTATGTCTATGGTTCTGCTACTTTTTTGGTGGCATCTCGGGCCTTTGTGTTAACCACTCCAAGCCAACATTTGTCCCTCTTGGCTTATCGACGAAGGTGGTTAATGAGTGTGGTATGATGTTGTCCACTCTAAGAGCAAGTTTGCCTATGATGTATCCAGGGATTCTTGTTGAGCACATGTTACATCAGACAGACTGGTTATCATTTGAGAAGCTTGAGGGGATATTAGCTGGTTAGAAGGCATCTTGTCTCTCCGGGGGGGGGGGGGTGCTACTCGTCCAGAGGCCCTTTTCATTGTTATGAGAATCTTCCTTTCCCCTCGATTGTTACTAGTTGGCATTCACAAGTATCTTGAGGCTGTCATGAGGAAGTTTCTGGGCGGGCTCGGGGATAAGGTGGATACTCTGCTGGTGGGATGGGCGATCATAATTTAAGGAATAGTGATGACCTCATGTGCAGTGTACTACAAAATATCTATGGGATTTCCGTGACCTTTTACGAGTCGATGGTGATAGGATGCTGCCTATTTTTTCGAGAGGTGTGACTTTTTGTTTTTTCGGAGATCAACAAGTTCTTGAGGCATTGTTGTTGGGGACGAAAATGTCTTCCGGTCTTAGCTTGATGCTTGGCCCAAGAGCAATGCATCGGTCGATTGTTTTCCCCGGGTTTTTGTCTTGATGGCCCTCTCGAGCTTTAGAGTGTTCAAGGCTTGGCGGAATGGGAGTTGGGCACCTACTTTACGTTTCTAATTATCTGGCCAGAGTGTGGAGGAGCATTTTTGCATTTAGCGTGTGTATGGTCCAACAATGGATTATAATCGTGGTGTCTGGCCTGAAGGGGCCTTTTATATCTATAAGGTGTATGCTGCACTCTGGACTTCTGCCATGTATAACCCTGGTATTATGGATGCAGATTGCAAGCAGATTCATTAGATTGTGGCATTGGAAAAATTCCGCTACATGTCAAGATTTTCCTTTGGATCGTGCATCGGGGATGTATGCTGACGAATGCTCATAGGGAGGGATTATTTCAGGGTGTAAGTTCTTGCCCTAGATATACCAATGTTCGAGAAGATATTATGCATCTTTTCTTCCATTGTGAGGGCTCGTAGATGTCTGGATTGAGACAGATATCACACGATGCAATGCGTCTAGCATTGATTTTTTTGGCAATCCTTGATCTTGGATTGGAGAGGTTCAGATAGGGATAGTGTGTAGGTTATTGCAACGGTTTGGGCCCTATGACTGACTCGGAATTGGGTAGTGTTTTGCTAAGAAAGATTATATGTGGAAAATGTACAAGAGCATTCTAAGGCAATTACTGAGTTCGTGATTTTAAATTTCGGGAAATTTCGATGAAAATTGATTTCGACAGCCTGGGGATATTGAAACTCCCCTCCCTATCGGTTTCTTAGATTTTGACCAAGATGGGCCGAAATACAACGATATTTTGACATATCGAGCCATATCGCTCGAAATTTATGGTTTCAATACAAATTTCTCGGATATCGATCGATATCAGCGATATTTCATCGATATCTATGTATATCAATGATATTATCCTTGTGAGCTTGATTTCACTACTTATTTAAGCAGTACCTCTGTCTGGTAGGGTATGGTGCAACGGGGGAGTGCATACGATGATTCTTCAACTTGAGGAGTTTGACCCCCTTTATGTTTTAGCAATGGAGATGAAATTACTCTAGAGCTTCTTGATATCCGATATAGCTTGTTCTTTTGATATTCGTTTGTCATTTATTTTTCGTAAATAGATGCATCTTCACTATAAGTTTGTATTCTGTAACTAATTCGATAATTCATTAGATGTGTCTTATCATCATTATATATAGGGATTTTTACATCCATAACCCTGAGTAATTTCGCAATTACAATCATAACCCTGCATAATAGCGAATTACATGAGAAACTTCAAGTAGTGGTTAACTCTTACATGACATAACCTCGTGTTATATTCCGTTTGGGATAACCGTTATATTTGACGGTTTCCGTTGAAAAAGACAAAACTGCCCCTAAAGCCCATTCTTACTTACAATAACATGCCATCCTTCTCTCCTTACAAGCCCCCTCCCCCGAGTTCCTCTCTGTAATGAGTGGGTACTCACAATGTGCTCGTACCGGCACGGATCGCGATCACAAAGCTGATAACTTTGTTTACATCTTCGAAAGTTTTTTGATGGAGATCGGAGGTGAAAGGACAACGATTTCTGATTAATGGGAACGATTCAGATTAGGACCAAGGAATCAGATTCCATAAACCAAAACTTGCAATCGAAATCGAATAAGATGGATTGCTCGCCCCCTGCTCGATGTCGCATGCCGCCGAGCTCCTCCTGGAACCCCCCCTCCCCCCGACCCCGACCTCGATCGCCTGGATGTCTCTGCCCGACCCCGGTCGCCTGGAAAAAGCTGCCCCTGCCACTGGAAGCCCCCCTCCTGAAAGCCTCGCGCCGAGCCCCCACTACTGCTCGCCCGCAACTGCCTGGAAATGCCCGCCCGCACCCCACCACCCGCCCCCACCTGGAAGCTAGCCTCGCGGTCAACCCCCCTCGCCGCCCCTACCACAATGGAAGCCCTCCCCCCGCTCGCTCGCAACTGCCTGGAAACACCCCCACCGCCCCCTGCCACTGGAAGCCCCTCCCCATCCTGGAAGCCTCGTCACTTGGAAGCCCGCTCGCTCGTCTCTTGGATGTCTACCCTCGACCCCGATCGCCTGAAACATTGCCCCTGCCACTGGAAGCCCCCCCTCCTGAAAGCCTCGCCGTCAAGCCCCCACCACTACCCGCCCGCAACTGCCTGGAAATGCCCTCCGCCACCCCACCACCCGCTCCCAACTGGAAGCTAGCCTCGCGGCCAACCCCCTCGCCGCCCCCTGCCACAGTGGAATCCCCCCCCCCCCCCCGCTCGCAACTGCCTGGAAACGCCCCCGCCGTTGGAAGCCCCTCCGCATCCTGGAAACCTCGTCACTTGGAAGCCCGCCTCCCTTTGGGTTTTTTTTTGTTTTTTTAATCTTTTAGTAGCTGTTGGATAGACTAAGGGTTAGATTAACCTAACGATATGGTTGGGTTAAGGAGAAAACTGACCGAGGGTTATGAGTGTCAGAGGAGTGACTATCAGGGTTTCTCATGTAATTCGCTATTATGCAGGGTTATGATTGTAATTGCAAAATTACTCAGGATTATGAGTGTAAAAATCCCTTATATATATGAACGAAACATTGCCTCATTAGTCATTATCTTCATTTTAGAATCAAATGTCTCATCTATTTTTATTAATGAAAGATGTGTTTTACGTGAAATTAACTTAGCTATTTTATTTTCATTTCTCGTATCTATCAGTCATCAATCAACATTAACAATGATATGACCGATATGTGCGATTTAAGGGTCATGGATGATTGATATATGTGATATAGGTGTATATTTGTAAGTTATTTAATGCTTTAAGAAGTTTGATGAACTCCATTTCTAAAACCTATCAGTCAGCAATTAACAATAACAGTGATATAATTGATATGTGCGATATAAAGGGGTATAGATGAGCAATGTGTGTGATATACGTGTGTATTTATACGTTACTTATTGTTATAATAACTTAGTTAATCTTAATTTGCGAAAAATGGCAAAAAACGGTTTTTTGAGCCATTTACGAAATTTTTACCGAAATCGTTGAAATTTCCCAAAATTTAGCTGAAATTTCTGTTTCTGGTGGGATCGAATCGAAATCGAAATTGAGATTTCGAACCTTGACCGAGTTATAACAGTTGTGGTTATTATTTTATAGTGTATAAAGGAAAATGAAGTGTACCCATCACATTGGATGTCTACCTTTTTTCTCCTAAAAAATAAAGATCAACATTTGGCACTCACATTTCACTTATGGATGATAGGTTGAGTTGATGGGAACACATCCAAGATGTGGTGCTTGATTTACGTGGAAAAATCGGATTCAAAATGATGCGATCAGAAGGAAAGTTGATGTAGCTCCAATTGGATAAGATGAGAGAAAACCTCTTAAGATGGTTTGGTCATTTGCAAAGGAGGTCGACTGATGCATCAATTAGAAGATGTGAGATTTGGGATGTTGAGCTGGATAAGAAAGGGCGAGGAAGGCCCAAGAAGTGTTGGAATGAGACTATCCGAAGGGATATTAGTTATTTGTATCTAATTCCGAGAATGATCCAATATAGATATGAATGGAGGTAGAATCCATGTAGCCGACTCTAATGACCTAAGATATATCTGAATGGAGACAAATAATCCATGCACCCTGTTGACGCATATAGAGTAGTGCCTGTACCTCTTCGTTATTTTATTTTTCAGTTGTCTACTTTGTGTAATTTACCCATAGGCTACTCTTCTATATAAGAGAGCCTAGGGCTTATGGAATAAACAAGCCATTCATTTTTTCCCAACATGGTATCAGAGCGACGGTCCTAGACCGGAGTTCTCGAAACCCTAACCCTGATCCCACCACACCCGTCGGCCTCTCCCTCTCGCCCCCATCGGCGTCGCCCGAGCTTGCTCCAGCGCCGCCTCTCCTACGCCATCGCCTCCAGCGCGCCATGCTCTCCTGCTGTGCCACGCGCGTGCGCCTTCACGCATCGCACCCTCCAGCGCGTGCGCAGGTGCGCATCTTGCAGCGCCTGTGCACACATAGCGCCTGTCCGCAGTCTCCGGTGCGCGACCCTGTGCGCAGTCACCTGCGTGTGACCGTGGGCCTCCTGTGCGCGATCATCTGTGCGCGCGATCATCTATGCGCCCGCCTAGTGCATCTCCAGTGCACACATCTCCTTTGCGTGCATCTTCGTGATCCAGTGCGTGATTCTTGCGCGCGAGAAGACCGTAGCACGCACATCTTCATGGGGATAGTTGCTTGAGGTCTACACATGCAACTAATCCCGTCTATGTCCTTGTAGACGAAGCTCATCTTCTGTCAATCGCTCCAGTCTTCCATCTCCAGTATGTCAGAAAGCAAGGCTGATATCCCATCTATTGGCGCCTTTCGTGGTCCAGCGCCCATTGTCAAGATGGACGGTACAAAGTATGAACTGTGGGCAATGCAGTTCATGAGTATGATGAAGTCAACAGGTAAGAAGCACATTCTTACCGAACCTGAGCCTGCAGAGAAGACTGGAGTCAATGCCTCATGGGAGGCCGATGATGCATACGCCAAGGTTTGGCTATCTGGTACGTTGGCTATTGAAATTGCCAATGACATCCTACATCAACCCACAGCCAAGGATATGTGGGATATTCTGGCGGCAACGTACTCTCAGGCGAAGAACGAGACGAAGATTCTGCAACTTCAACATGATATATTCACAATAAAGCAGAATGGTCGTCCTTTACATTCTCTCTACACGTCACTGAGAGGGATGTTCGAGAAGCTCTATAGCTTCATGCCTCTTACTGCCACGCCAGAACAGCAGAAGGCATACAGGAATGCGACCATGGTGGGTGTGTTCCTGGCTGCACTTGATCCAGAGTATGAGGCAGCACGATCTCAGATTTTGGCAGACTCGACTATTCCTCCCATGGAGGAAGCTTTTCATAGATTGAGTCGGATCACAGTTCCCTCAACAGCTGTGAGTCAGAATTCTTCAGCCATGGCAGCAAACAGAGGTCGCGGATTTCATCACCAGGGCCGTGGACATGGACCTCGTGGAAGGGGTGGCCGCACTAGGCCAACATGCACATACTGTCACCGAGTTGGACACAATGAAGATACATGCTACTCGAAGCACGGATTTCCTGCATCCGCACGAGCTGCTGAGCAGATAGAGCCCCCATCTGCTGCTACTTTGGATCAACGGTTCGACGATCTTGTTGCCCGTCTGAGGGGCATTATTCCACCATCTGGACCAGCACCGACTGCAGAGAGTCATTCTGATGCCGCTGCGTCTGCCTCTGCGTCTACCAGTACTTCAGGTAGTATACTTGCACTGAACAGTAGTAGATCAGATACTTTACCATGGATTATGGACTCGGGTGCTACACATCACCTATGTGGCGACCAGAGTTTGCTTTCAGGATACACTCAGATCCCTCCAGGTCGGACAGTAGTGATTGCCAATGGCACTCATTCCCCCATCACTGGTCAGGGGGAGATTAGATTGACATCTTCTATGCAGCTCAAGAACGTGCTACATGCACCTGATTTTTCAATGAATCTATTGTCAATTAGTCAGATTACGAAGGATCTACATTGTCGGGCAATTTTTGATCCATCTTCTTTGATTTTTCAGGACATCCATACGGGCAACGTGATTGGTCGTGGCTATGAGCAAGGAGGCCTCTACCGCCTGAATCAGACTCCTTTTGCTGGATCCTCATCCTCTTCTTCTGGACAAGTATCAACTTATTATGGCATCTCATTTACCGCTTCATAAGTTGCGTCAAGTTTTACCCTATGGTCTCCCTCACATACCTATTCAGTGTGAGGCGTGTCAGTTGGGAAAGCATCACAGGTCGTCCTTTCCCAGTCGTCCAGGTTGGAGTAGTACCTCCAAGTTTGAGTTATTTCATATTGATGTCTGGGGTCCGAGTCGTGTTCCCGATCATCAGGGACACATATTTTATATTGTATTTGTGGATGATTTTCTCTAGAGTGTCATGGGTGTTTCTGATGAAAAATAAATCTGAAGCCAGGAAATATCATTATCCATTTTCTGAATGAAATACAAAATGTTTTCTCCACATCTGTCAAGCTTGTGAGAAGTGATAATGATTTAGAGTTGTGCACCAATATTCTGACCAATTACTATCCTCAAAAGGGATTATTCACCAAACATCTTGTACTCGTACATCTCAACAGAATGGGATTGCTGAAAGAAAACACGTCACCTTCTTGATGTCACAAGATCACTCCTTATACAGAGTCATGTTCCCTACTCCTACTGGGGTGATGCAGTTCTCACTGCATGTTACCTAATCAACCGTATGCCTTCGTCTGTCTTGAATGAACAGATTCCGTTTTCACTTATTCATCCTGGCAAGGATCTGTTCACTCTTACTCCTCGTGTGTTTGGGTCGGTTGCATTTGTCCATCAGTTGTCGCCTGGTACTGACAAGCTCTCTCCTAGGGCTGTCAAGTGTGTCTTTGTTGGATACTCCAGAACTCAAAAGGGGTACAAGTGCTTTGATCCTGTGCGTCGGCAGTATATGATCAGTGCAGATGTTACATTTTTTGAATCTGTTATGTATTTTTCAGCATCAGGAGACAAGCAGCTACCATCTATACCTCCTGATGCCATATACATGACACCACCACCTCAGATGCCGTCACCACCACCACCACCTCATATGCCATCACCACCACCACCACCACCGCCGCCGCCTATCTCACCGCTACCGTTCCATTATACCCGCTGGCCTCTTCCAGCTCATGGTCATGACTCGTCAACTAGCTCGCCTATGGTATGTAATGAAAATATTAATGTTGATGGATCTGACGACATTTCTGAGCAAGATATGGTGCAGGAGCCAGATGAGAATACAGTTGATTTGGACGTTCCCATTGCTCTACGGAAGTCGAAGAGGAGTTGTGCTAAATATCCATTATCAGCAGCAGTGTCTTTTGAGAGGCTATCTGGAGATTTCAGGTCGTTTGCTATGGCGCTGTCAGCTATAGACATTCCACGGAATCATCATGATGCTCTGCAGGATAGTAGATGGAGGCTAGCAATGGAAGAAGAAATGGCGGCACTTCAGTCCAGAGGAACTTGGAGTTTGGTTCCTATACCTCCAGATGTGAACCCGGTGAGCTGCAAGTGGGTATTTACAGTGAAGCACAATGCTGATGGCTCCATTGACAGGTACAAGGCGCGTCTGGTTGCACGTAGCTTTACACAGACATACGGGGTGGATTACCTGGACACATTCTCGCCTGTGGCACGACATTCCACTCTCCGTATCTTGTTGTCAGTTGCAGTTGCTAGAGACTGGCCGCTTCATCAGCTGGACGTGAAGAATGCGTTCCTATATGGCGATTTGCAGGAGGAAGTCTATATGCAATAGCCACCTGGTTTTGCTGTTGAGGGGGAGTGTTCCAAGGTATGCAGGTTACATAAGGCCATCTATGGCCTTAAGCAGAGCCCCAGAGCGTGGTTTCAGAAGCTCTCAGATCTTTTTGAGAAACAAGGATATAAACGCTCCAATGCTGATCATTCCTTGTTTGTACAGAAGACGCCTAGAGGTATCATTGTAATCATGGTTTATGGTGATGATATCTTGATTACAGGAGATGATGAGCAGGGCATAAAGCAGGCGAAAGAAAGACTGGGAATCGAATTTGTCACCAAGGACTTGGGAGTCCTTAGATATTTTCTGGGGCTGGAGTTTGCTAGAAATCCATATGGATTAGTAATGTCGCAGAGGAAATATGTTACAGATCTATTGAGTGAGACAGGTATGCTAGGGTGTCGACGTGCTACGACACCAATGGATCCCAGCATGAAGCTCTATGATGATGACACGGAAGAGGTGGACAGGAGAAGGTACAGAGAGCTGGTAGGCAAACTACTGTATGTCACGATCACTAGACCTGATATATCCTTTGCAGTGAGTCGTGTGAGCCAGTTCATGGAGCAACCACGTCAGGTCCATATGGATGCAATACACATGATTCTGAGATATCTAAAATCATCTCCAGGTGCAGGCTTGCTACTTAAGAAGGGAAAGGAGATCTCTATCACAGCGTGTGCTGATGCAGACTATGCAGGATGCCCCAAGGATAGGAAGTCCACCTCAGGATTTGCAGTCTATGTTGGAGATGCCCTAGTCTCGTGGAGGAGCAAGAAACAGACAGAAGTAGCTAGATCCAGTGCTGAATCTGAATACAGGGCTATGGCCCAGGCTAGTACAGAAATGATGTGGGTGAAATCTTTACTTACAGATCTATGTCTTGATATACCGCTTCCTATGATGTTGGAATGTGACAATCAGGCCGCTTTGTTCATTGCAAACAACCCAACCTTCCATGAGAGAACCAAGCATATTGAGGTTGACTGTCACTACATACGTGACATGATTCAGAAGGGGTTCATTGCTACATCTCACGTCACATCAGAGAATCAGACTGCTGATATATTCACCAAGGCATTACTTCGAGGCCCATTCCAGAAGTGTGCGTCCAAGCTGAGCATGATTGATATCTATGCTCCATCTTGAGGGAGAGTGTTGACGCATATAGAGTAGTGCCTGTACCTCTTCGTTATTTTATTTTTCAGTTGTCTACTTTGTGTAATTTACCCATAGGCTACTCTCCTATATAAGAGAGCCTAGGGCTTATGGAATAAACAAGCCATTCATTTTTTCCCAACACACCCTTCTCTACTTAATGCGGGAAAAGGCTTTTTGCTGTTGTTGAACAGTTGGTGTGAGACTCACCAAGGTGCCAAGGGTTGAAATGCATGTGACTCTAGGTACTCGGCCGAGAAAATTAAGGCATTAAAGATTGCACACACACACATAAATATATTTTTGTGAGATATACATACACCATACATATGTATTTTTGTCAAAGATACATCATACTACTCACTGATACAGAATCATGCATAGAGGCAGATACAGATAGGGAGACAAATTCATATACATATATTACCTACCACTTACCACTGAAGTAAAGAATCATACCTGAAGGCAGCTACTGGGTGGGAGGCGGCAACGACCATGGTGTAACTATGGGCTGGCAGGCAGTCACTGAAGGGGCCATGGCAGGCTGGCAAGCAGCAATGATGATGGATGATAGGCATGGAGGCAACATAGTAGGTGTGAGTTCTGGGTACACCGATATCGATCTAATCGGGCACAGATTGATCCAGTCAATCTGATACCAGATCTGTGTTTTGAGCAGTCACCTCTGGCTAGGTTCTCACAGCCTGTAGGTAAAAACATTTGAGGCATCTGTCTGTCTCGCCTTTGTAACTATTATCTAGGAGAGCGGAAGGAGTGCTTTTATCAGCGTTACTAGTGGATAAAGATAGAACAAAGAAATATGCATTTAGACATATCTGTCAGATTTTCAATGTGGGCAAAACGTTGGAGATGTCAACAATAGAATAAATCGGGTTTTCGATATACGAATTTTGAGAGTAAAGAGTGGATACTTTAAAAGATAATAAACGATGTTCATTGGGTTCAGTCTTAAGTTGTCGATAATAGGCACATCTGAAGAATACTCCATCCTGAAACAATTGATAGCGAAAAACAAACGTGAATAAATAAAGATAGATGCATCTGTCACTACGGATAAAACATCATATCTCAAAGGAATTGTGAAGAAAGGTAGTGTGGTAGAGCCATTGAAGATAAATAAAGAAACAGACAAGTGATTTTGGCATATATTTTGAAAAGCTATTTGTACCAAATTGAAAGCTCATGACTTCAGATATGCTGCAAGCCAAAAAATTTTAAGAAATGCTGCATATTGTTTGTAGGCTTGGATCAGGTTTGCTCCACATAATGTGAAATCTTTGGCATAAATTATTAATCTATGAAGCCATCTTAAGGATCGACAAAATTAACATCGTAGTTCATGTGGCATTAAAGGTCCACAAGATTGGATTGCTCTAAAACTCAAGTCCGTAAAGCTACTTGATAGTTTACAATCTCCAGCTTCTCTTTCTATCGGAGTATGGGGAGAAATATCTTGACTGGTCTTGTCCATCCTTGATTGAAGATAAATGGAGAAACAGACAAGTGATTTGGGCATATATTTTAAAAAGCTATTTGTACCAAATTGAAAGCTCATGACTTCAGATATGGACCATCAAGAGATGCCAAAAAATCTCAAGAAATTCTGCATATGTTTGTAGGCTTGGATCAGGTTTGCTTGGACATAATGTGAAATCTTCGGCATAAATTATTAATCTATGAAGCCATCTTAAGGATCGACAAAATTAACATCGTAGTTCATATGTTGCATTGAAGGTCCACAAGATTGGATTGCTCTAAAACTCAAGTCCGTAAAGCTACTTGATAGTTTACAATCTCCAGCTTCTCTTTCTATCAGAGTTTGGGGAGAAATATCTTGACTGGTCTTGTCCATCCTTGATGCAAGGAGTGTGCTTACTGCTTGCCCTGCAGCCCTTTTATGACTTTGTATGTTGGATGTATTTCACCATTTATTTAAAATGTTAGATTTGTTCTATGAATGTTGTGTAATGGCTGGGACATTTTATGTTCCTCTATTTTAAATTTTTTTTGATGCCATCTGTTTTAAAATATTTTGGAACCATGCATGAATCATGGAGACTACTCATGACGAGTTCTGCTTTGAAAAAAATGTTAACTGCCCAGCTTCCCTTGCCTGCCAATGTCATCTTGCACATACAGAATGCATTCCTCATCTCATTCAGCTTGGGGATTCAATGCTAAGTTCACTGATATGAAAGAAATGATATTTACAGTGATGATACTTTTGAATCAAAACTTGTATTATGGTGAGTATCAAGTTTCCAAAATAAACCCATTTACGTAATTGTGACAAGGTTCAATGAGATCTCAACTGAACATTTTTGCAATGCTAGTATGTTTAATTACACATTGACCTGGACACCACATCAAACCGAGCATTTTCCACGTTGTCATCAGTTATGTGTCCTTTCCTCTTTCAAATCTATTCTGGTTTGTATCTAATAACAGTGGATAAACAGAGTAAATGGAGAGTGACAAGTGAATGTGAGAGAGGGTTTGTGAGGAAGAGAAGTGAGTAAACTGTGCTGCCGGGTGGGGTTTTGTGACACACTGGCATAGGGTGGCTGGTCGGTACTGTAGCGGCAATGGAAAAGACTGCAATTTGTAAACTACGAAGTTCCATACTGCATATATTCATGTGGGGACATTCCCTGGTCTCTATACAATACATTGTGTTATTTGTTAGAGCCATGGAGGTTTTTTCTCATGTTGCTGTGGATTCTATGCTCCAGGCAATGCAATAGTAAATTATGAGTTTTGACAAATGGAGAGTTGATTATTCGTTGAATCTTCTGTAAAATCACACCAATTGTTACATATCGTCTGTTGACATCGGGGTTTTATTTAAACTAAACTGCCCTAAATTGCACACTTTGGTTTCAAAAAAAATACACACCTTACTTTGTTATTGCTTGATACAACAGCCCCATTCCCCCACTTGCATTGTGATTTTGCCTTTGTTGAGACTTTGTATTCTGGACCAGAAATTTCTTTTATGTATTTGAATGTAAATTTTAGCATGGCTACTCTGTTTTAGGATGGTGTTGTTCTTGGGGCAGATACAAGAGCAACTGAAGGGCCTATAGTTGCTGATAAAAACTGTGAGAAAATACATTATATGGCGCCCAATATTTATTGCTGTGGTGCAGGGACTGCTGCCGATACAGAGGCTGTTACAGGTTATGCATTAAAATTTGATGATTGTTATTATCTGTTTGTTTTGCATACTAAATGGTTCAATTTACTAGAGTTATTATTTTGTAGATATGATTAGTTCCCAATTGCAGTTGCATCGTTACGCGACCGGGCGAGAATCAAGGGTTATCACTGCCCTAACTCTCCTGAAATCTCACCTTTTCAGGTAAATTGCTACTATTCCCCTTCTAAAAACTTTTACTAATCACGACCGGGACTATAGGCAGGAGTGCCATAACAGCTGCCTTAAATTAGATTGCAGCGTCATAACATATGCAATATGCTATTACTGACTGCAGCTATCAAGGTCATGTGAGTGCTGCTTTAGTTTTGGGTGGTGTAGATGTTACAGGACCACATCTGCATACAGTGAGTAATCCCATCTTGGAAATAGTTACCATTACATGGAGATGATTATCTTTTACATGCTATCGCAGATCTATCCACATGGCTCTACTGATACGCTCCCGTTTGCCACTATGGGATCTGGTTCACTTGCTGCTATGGCTGTTTTTGAGTCGAAATATAGGGAGGACTTGAGTGTGAGTATCAAACCTAAATGGTTCACCTCATATACAACTAACTTGCTCAACTAAATGGTTCACCTCTGAGTTCTTTTCGGCCAAAGAGGTAAAAAGCGACAAAGAGTGATAACACTAACAGTTTGTGTCTTCATTGCAGAGGGAGGAAGGTATCGACCTTGTGGCTGAAGCGATCTGCTCCGGCATCTTCAATGATTTGGGAAGTGGTAGCAATGTGGATATTTGCGTCATAACCAAGGTTAGGCCTATGACCTAGCATGCATGTGTTTCGGAGTATCTATTCTGTCTCGCGTGACTTCATTTGCGGTAACACTTTGTTTACTCGCACAGGGCCGCACTGAGTATTTAAGAAACCATCAATTGCCAAATCCCCGGACGTACGTCAGTTCAAAGGGATATTCATTTGCCAAGGGCCAAACTCGTAAGTGCGAATACATTTTAAGGGATTGCTGCACAACTGATATAACCTATCTTTTGTCTCACATACCATTGCCATCACAGAGGTTTTATCGACAAAGATCACCCCGCTGAAACAGAAAGTAGCCGCTGCGGAAGAAGACTTCATGGAAGAATGAGCAGTCGAACATATCGTAAGCTGCTATGATGGTCAATTTGCCTTTGTCGAGTCTGAAAAGAGTAGAAGGATGCGTAAGGGGCGGATTTATCTGGCTCTTACCCTCTATGAGTGGATTCTGGATGATGTTTAACATAAATTCGTTTTGCCTTCATACTGCAAATTTATTAACTTTAAAGATGGTGTTTAGAACTGTAATCAAGTGCACATGATGCTGTTGCTTAGGCTCATGATTATTCATCGAGCTACGAATTACGCCATGTAGCTATTGTTTTGTGTTCCAGTGAAGTTAAAAAACGTAGCGACCTATTGGGATATGTTTTGCCAGATTCAGCAGCATAAGAATCGATAGGGAACCCATGATTTTTTTACGTCCTGTACTTAATTTAGACTAATGGTGCAAAAGAGCTTAATTTTTCATCTACACGATTTCAGGCGGTCATCCGGATAATTAGTGGGTAGACGCGAAGAAAATGATGAAGTTTTGTGGGTCGCCTTGTAATTTTCCATTTTTAAAATAGATTCGGGAATGGTGTTCGTCATAGTCGTGCTTTATGATCATCGCTGGTGTTCTTTTTTTTATATTCTCCTTTGTGTTCAAAAAATTATAATTAGTTTAAAATGTTTTCTAATTCATTGGAAGAGTATAAACGTAGATTGTAGATTGTTATGATAAGCTGCGGTCATTATGAGTTCGAAGAAAAGTTTGGAAGCGTAATGATGCATAAATCGAGCTCTATGTTGAGAACGGGATCACGATTTGATCAAAAGCATGCAACAAATAGATGAATAATAATGTCAATAGCAATACATTTTGTTTAGGGGGGCACATGGATCGGATTGGTTTGGATTTTAGTTTAATCTGTGTCTAATTCAACCTTAACGGATTTTTTGTTCATCAAATATCTAAATCTAATCTGATCCAATCCATCGGATTACTGATTGTGGATCAGATTGATTCGAATTTTTTCATTTACATTTTGCTGCTCAATAGTCTACTCTTGCACGTTTATACTTTTCAACACACTAGCCCTTGAACATTCGACTAATGGCTTAAAAATCAATAATATGAATAGATGTAAACAAAAGAAAAGAAAAATCACATGATCAAATGAAAGTTGAAGAATTGCATTAATCTATTATAAAAGTTGAAGACCACACAATCAAATTAAAGGAATATGTTGATTTTGAAATTTATATTTTTATATAAATAATGCCTTAGTTTATTTTTTAATCGATTCCCATCAAATGATTCAAATAAGAACAATACAAGTTACTAAATAATGGTACAAAGAAAAGTTATATGTGATCTTTATGATCGGATATAGATGAAGTCCATGATTAACTTAAAATTTTAAGCTATGCCAAAGTCAAACCATTCGACAAGAACATCCTTCAAGGCTCTATAGTATATCATTAAAATAAAAGTGCTATAGAAAACATTCATACTCTATTGAGTTTGCGAGAGGAAACTAACTTACATATAGCCTACCAGTTATGCATCATGCATCTCATTGAAAATGGACTCGAAATGGAATTTATTTGTAAGATTACATTTATAGTAAAAATACGCAAATTATATGAAAAATATAATAAAAAATATATATCAAAATAAAAATGAAAGAAATTGTTATAATCCTTATTTTTTCTTAGATGGGCATGATACATTTAATTATGTAATTGATCCAATTTCATGCTAAAAACAAGATTTTAAGCTAGAGCAAGTAAAATGTAAGAAGAAAGGGTACAAAATATCTAACAAATGTGACGGGCAACTATCCCAAATTTATTTTCTTTTAATGAAGATCAGAAGAGTGACAACATAACAAGGCCACGGGATCACGCGAAGGGGTGGCATCATGCGGAGGGGGATAATGGCGTTGTGCTGGAAAGGAATAATATTGTATAGGAAAGAGGCATCATTGAAATGGATTGAGAGGGAATTAGGAAGAATATTGGCGGTTAATAGTGAAATGAGAGAGTGTGTGAGCTGGGAGGGAAATATTCGGACATGTATTATAATTTTACAAGTTATAATCATACTTTATTATCACAGGAGCCTCTGTTGTTCTCCGCGACGAGAAAATTTCTTTAAAAATCAAAGGAAAGTTCTACAAAGAAGCCGCAAGCCCTGCTATGCTCTATGGATCTGAATGTTGGCCTGTAAACCATAAACACATGCAGAGAATGGCAGTAGCAGAAATGAAAATGCTAAAGTGGATGTGTGGATACACATGCAAAGATCGGACTCGGAATGATGCAATCAGAAGGAAAGTTGGTGTAGCTCCGATTGAGGATAAGATGCGAGAAAACTACTTAAGGTAGTTTGGTTATTTGCAAAGGAGGTCGGCTGATGCACCTGCTTGGAGATGCGAGTTTTGGGATGTTGAGTCGGCTAAGAGATGACAAGGACGACGCACGAAGTGTTGGATTGAGACTATAAGAAGGGATCTTAGTTTTTTGGATATAAACTCGAGAATGACCCAAGATAGTTTTGAATGGAGGCAAATAATCGATGTAGCTGACCCTCCTTAATTGTGTGAAAAGATTTTGTTGTTGTTGATATTGTGTATAGTCATACTTTATTATTTTGAAGATTTAAGTAAATCAGTGAACCTGCTCATGCTCAAATTTCCATTCTTCATTATTACTGGATTCTTCAGTTGATGAATGGAGCCATAAAGTCCTAAATCCATAGATTTATACACTCATATTTTAAAATGATAATTGCTCTATCTATCAAATTAGAGTCCATTGCAATTAGAATTGCACACTATTTTATTAATGTTTAATTTCCATATAAGAGGAGCCCCACCCAATACTAAGAACAACAAATGAAGAAGATACGAAATCACACTTATCTCATATTTATCTCACCATTATTAAAATTTTAAGAACAAACTAGAAAATGAAAAAAACGGATATTCTATGTATCACTCTTGCTCCCCAATCTCCACTTCTAAAAGGATGGGGAGGAATAAAAAAGCATCACGATTCAACCCTAAAAAAATTAGGACCCATTTGGAAAATAAATTAGGTTGGGCATGCATAAGCTAATTTCAAAAGAGCAGTAAGAGGGTAAGCTTGTTCGATTTTCAGTTCACCCCGTCTACTTAGAATGTACCCTCGTTTGTTTCTGGCTTACCTTCAACTCTACCCATGTTTTCATGAGTTGGAATTAGTTGTACGGATCCAATTTTGTCTTTATTATAATATTATTTACAGCTACATTCTAATAAAAATGTTAACATTAAAAAACATATTTAAAATATAAATATAATCAATATAACTCATAATCGATTCGACATCACATCACATTGACCTTCCAACCATCCAAACATTACTATTGAAGGTTATCAATCTGACTAACCCTTTGACACGTGGCTACTCCAATCCAATCTAGCCTGATACTAATTAAATGTCCGATGGTTTGGAGGGTTGAAATGATTAAGTATAACGTGATGCTACACTATTACATGCTTTGTTGATTATATTTTAAATAGAATATGATTTTGGACAGGTAATGAGATGGTCACCAGGGTTAGATTGGTAAATGTGATGCCGTATTGTTTATGCATTATATTGATTATGTTTATGGTTTTGATATATTTTTTAGGTTGTACAAGAAGTGGTTGGAAATAGCCAACATGGCTGCCTCATCCTATTTTTCGCAATTTTTTTTATTTTTTTTGGAAAAATATCATCATGTATATTCATCCCTATATCCGTCCTATATGCCATTCGAATTTCGTCAGAAACATAGACTCCTACGGCCTCCATCCAGACAGGGTCGATTTGAAAAATCCTACGACCGTTAAAAAAATGACGTCTGGATGGAGGCCGTAGGAGTCTCTGTTTCTGACGAAATTCGAATGACATATTGGAGGGATATAGGGATGAATATACATGACGATATTTTTCAAAAAAATAAAAAAAATACCAAAAAATGAAGAGGGACAGCTGTGATGGCTGTCCCTAGGGGACAACCCCATCAACCCCATAAGATTTATGCACCTGATTTGGATGGATAAGTATCTATATACATAAGTTAAAGATGGGTTTTCTCTCATTTTACTGCCACGTGGATGTCCGATGAGAGACCTCTCTCCAATTTGCAACTCATGGTGCTTATTCTCTCTCTACCCACGATATCTCTCCCTCCAGAGTTTCTCTTTCTCTTCCCACGATCTCTCTGTCTCCCATCTCTCCCCTCTCTCAGTCTTACATGCGTCCCTCTCCAAGTCCTCTTTATCCCCACTCTCTCATTTACCCCATCACCTGCCACATGCACACTCTTTCTCTCTCCGAGACTTTACCAATCAAACAGTAATTTAACCTAATAAATTAATTAAGGGAAAAATATTTGTATCTTATATTTAAATTTATTTTTATAGAAATGATACATTGTCAACAAAATATAGTTTCTAAATATATTAATATTTATTTTATAAAATAGAGAATAATAGCAAAAAGTCGAAACAATTTATACAAATTTATTTTCAATATTATATATAGATATTGCTAATTTCATTTCTCATCTTGGTATATTTTGCAATTAATACCATGTCTGTAAAATATATGTAATATACTCTAAATAGTTAAAATTAACAATAAATCTATACGTTGGATTTTTTTCGAAACCAATTTCTATTCCGACATGGAAGTTGCTACTACTAATGTATTTTATTGTACCTGATTACTTTAAATCAGTGAGAAAGTATCATAAAATTTATGTAAAAGAGATTCTATGGGTTATACCTTCAGAATGATCAAGATATATTTTAGATATCTTGGAATAGCTCTATGTTTTTTGTTATTATGCATGTTTTTTCTCTTTGATCAAAGTTTGATGTTTACTACTATTAACTTTTCGAATCTATATCTAAAATCAATCTATTATTTACAATTAAATTTCACATTTTCAAAATCCTTATTTAAAATAAATATATTATTTAAAGTATTAACTTTCATGCCTTATTGCATCGAGGATTGTCAAAATTTGCAGTTTAAGTTCTACAATAAGTGTTAGTTTCACAGAAAAAAAGAATGATGAATATTTGTAGTAGTAAGAAACAAGATATTTATAGACATAGTAGACTTCGTCGGAAAGAAAATTTAACCATGAAAAGAAAATATGGATCTAATGATACTTCTATTGATCAAACCATCCGTCTACCATATAAGATGTATAATAGAGATACTATGACTAGCATTATTATTAAAATGAAGAATAGTTCCTTCCTATTGATTTGAAGAAAAATACATATGATATAACAAACTATATATATATTTCTCACTTAGAATTGTATATATTCTAAAATTCTCCGATTAACATATTTATTGAATGATTTTTATTATTAAATACATGCTGTAATAAAACAATACCAACTTATAACGTAGGTATAAATTTCACTCGATGTTCATTTTTTAATCATTCATAAGACAATGCCTACTATTATCTGAAAAAATGCATGAACGTATTATGATATTCTTAAATTAGCATTTACTTCATTCTAACTTCTTTCATTAGTTATTATTGAAATATTTGTATTTATCATAAATTTTCTTCCTTTTTTTGATAGGCTAAAATTCCAAATGGAGTACAATTATCTTTCTGAGATTAATCTGACAAAAGAAACTGCAGTATCAAAGTGAGCATTGTGACTTTGAAATTACAACAACTTGGTTGATGGTAAAGAAATAATAAGTCTTGTAGGCAGCCAGTGTGGAAAAAAATATTCCAACTTTTCTTCTTTGATTTAAGTTTTCCTGTAAGAAAACCTACCAAGTTATTTTTATAATATTCGTAATTCTTGCCATCTACCTTTTATTGGTTTAATAAGCAATGTTTAAGGTTGCAATTCCTGCATGTTAAGAGATTTACCTTCTCTCCCCTCTCTATATCTGTTTTTCCTGAAGTTTCAGCTGTTTATATCTGTTTTTTTAAATAGTTGTTTCTTTGCAAGATTTCTATTTTCGTATAATGAATGCATGTGGCTAACTTCTACATGTACTCAAAATTCTTATTTGCTAATATTGAAAGACACAAAATATTTTTACAAAATATCATCGCATTTACTGTAAATATGAAGTTGTAAATTTTGCAAATATTATTTACTCGCACATCTATTGTAAAAAAATGCAGTTTATTTTCTTCCTTATTTTACATATTTAAACATTTATATAATACAAATAAATACATAAAGCCCGCTGTGAAGCGTGGGTATACATCCTAGTCTATATACATATATTAAAGCCGGGTTTTTCACCCGGCTTTTGACACATGGATCTCTCCCCCAGGGCCTTCCATATTCTCTTCCCCGTATTGTCCGCAAAAGTTGATTCTCCCCGTTTTTCCCTCCTTGGGCCACGTGGATTGCTTTCTCTCTTCATTCACGTTTCCATGCATTAGATGGCAGTAAGTTTAATTACTTTATTAAATCGAGCAATAGAATTTAATACTACAATCAACATGTTGTTACGTAATTATTTCAATTTTGACACATATAACTTTGAGTCTGTGAAATTTTGCTACTTAGATTTGGAATTCGTCTTAAATATAATTTAAGACAAATAATAAAAAAGAGATAATTTGATTATGGTAAAAGATATTCACTTAATTAGTGAGAATGTTTGAGTCAATATTATATTTGGTAAGAGTGTGGGAGTATGATTTCTATAATCTTACGCGAGGTTAGGGATGCAAACGGTCGGATACGGATATAGGTATTACTATATCCTTATCCGTTTTTTAATATGAATATGGATGCGGATACGGATATTGACGGATATTGAAACTAGCTTACCATATCCTTAAAAAACGGATACGGATGTAAAACAGATATTGATCGTATACCGGTAATATTAGAAATATTCTATAGAATCGACTTAATATATACGAATTGGATAGAAAACACATGATATAAATTCACTAAATGTGTTTGTGTCATAAAAGCTATACAAATATGGTAAAAGATGGTATAGAATTATGTTATATAGGGTTAAAAATAATTCTATGACTATATTTATATACAAAAACAGATATACGGATACGGATGTTTGCGGATATCAAAACGATATCCATATCCGTATCCATTTTAAAATGGATATTGATACGGATGACAAAATTTGTATAAAACGGATACGATGACGGATCGGATACGGATATCTTCGTAACCGCTTGCATCCGAGGTAGTTAAGTTACTCATCAAGACATAATATCAAAAGTAATTCCTAATTAATATAGTGAAAATTCTGTCAAAACATACTATTTTAATTTTCTGCATATTATACAACAACCAACGCAGCGAAGCGCGGGCTTTGTACTAGTATAAGTAAAGCTAAGGATAACCTAGAATCAAATAGAGTTAGAAAAGTGGAATTGATATGCTTGAGCATATCTGCTTTTGATATCCCCACTAACCTGCCTAACAACCTTTTTCCTTTTCACACCTACCCCAATTGGTCCGCCCTTCGTGCCTCCTTTTGAACACGAAATGTCTGCACGCCACTTTGCCTCCGCAACCCTTTCACGTCCGCCCTCCCACCCACCACTCTCCTCCACCCTTTTCCACCTTCCCCTCTCTCCCTCTCTCTCTCATGGAGACGAGGCTCCTCAAGGGGCCCATCGCCGCCGCTCCGACCGCCAGCTTCCCCAGGAATCGCGCCGCCACGTCCTTTCCGTGCTCTCTTCCATTCCGCAGAGCCACCGTCGTCTCCGCCAAGGCAGATGGGGGCCTTGGCTTCGTCCAAAGCGTTCCGCCTCCTCTTTTCAGGTATCCAGGAAGAGCAAAAAGATCTCACATTTGGCCTTGACATTTCGCGTTGCCTTTTATTTTGTACGATTCCATTATATGTCATCTTTTTTCATCATGCCAAAGCATCACTGAGGTATGAAATTGCACGAAGACATTTCGTCGAACACACGATGTGCGTTTACGGAATATTAAAAAACAAAACGTGGAGCTCTATCTGGATACTTATGTTGGTTCTCCATTCGATGATGCTTATGTATAGTGGATTCTTCTTTCCCAATGATAACTTGCTCTTCAACATCTATATTTATGTGGAGAAGTCATATATCCATTCGATTATGCTTATGTATAGTGCACCCTTCTTTTCCAATGATAACTTGCTCTTCAACATCCATTTCTATGTTCGTGATATCGCTTTCCAGGTTAGAACTAGAATCAAGCCCATGGAGGAGAAACTTGATTATGTAGGGATTGAACGGAATTGGGATTGATTTCTTGGTCACGATTTAGAATTTGAGTTTCTTGTTGATTTTTCATGATTGTAATCCCATGGCAATGAAGGATCGTGGAGCTTCCACTCCTGTATTGTAGCTTCAATATGACTAGGGAATTAAGAAGAGCTTATAGAACCAGCATTTGTATCCATAAATTCGTCTTGAGAGTCTTCTTTACCATTTCTCTTTTGCCCTTTCCCCATCAAGGGTTTCTTAGTAGAGAAGGATTTATGCTCAATGAAAGTAGCACTTTCAGTCATTCTTCGATAACATGACTATATACATTTATATTCCTTTTGGAGGACGTCTTTTGTTAGATGGTGGTGGATTTTGGGCTCAGTAACAAGGAGACCACTCGTTACATAGAAGTTGGTTGACCTCTTAAAGCTGTTGTTGACTTACAAAACAGCCTCCAACGAAGGCGTAGAGAGCTGAGAGCAAAGCACATGGGAGGTGCTTTACTGAGGATAATATGGACCTTTTTGGGGAGGCACTGACGGCAAAGCCTATCGGCAAAAGTTCACTGCCGACAAAGACATAAGAGTGGAGGTTGTGTGGAGGTAGATATTGATGCGAAGGTGGTTGAAAGAACGTGATGCAAATACTAGATTCTTTCATACTATGATGAGGACGCTATCATTAAATTTCATCCACTCAATCATGGTTGGAGGTGAACAAGTCACAAGAAGCATTGTGATAAGACTACGATTGTGGCACATTACAGAGAGTTTAGCAGAGGGAATGCGCTCAGATATGCAAAATGGTTGGATCGTGGGATTAACCGCATTTTTATGATGTAGGTGGTGGTGTTATAATTCACTGGGGTGATCGAATAGAATTACTCAAGTCGACTAGTTAGACGACTAATGAAAAATAATATTTACTAGTATATTTTTTATTTTTTCTTTTCTTAAGTGTAAAGTGAAAGTCAGATGCAAATAATTTGGTTGTGTTTCAATTAGTACTTTTATCTAATGACCATACATGTATAATTATATAGAATTATATGTATTAATAATATTTTGTATGCTTATAATAATTAAAAAAGATCTAATCAAATATCTTTGATTAGTCACCTGAATACCATTTATTCTTTATTTAGTGTCCCTTCCGACTGAATAGTGAATATCGACTTTTGTAACACTGGCTGGTGTGAGCCCATCCATGACTTCACTATGCATGAGATCCACTCTATTGTCTCTGAGCTTAACGTTGATGGTTCACCATACCTAGATGGATTCCCCATTTTGTTCTTCAAAGAGTTATGGGAGGAGGTGGGGAATATGTTTTGTCAACGTTGACCGAATTTAGGGACGACAACTTGAGGTTGGAAAGGTCGAATCACTCACTTATCTTTTTGCTCTTGAAACAAGAGGTGGCACTAAGGGTGGAAGATTATCGACCCATTGCTCTTTCTAACCTTTTCTCCTTATCTTGGCTAATGTGTTAGCAAAATGGTTTAAAGGCATTTTGGATTCCATCATCGACAGTCGTTCTTTATCTCAGGTTGTCAGTTGTTGATAGTGTGGTCATGGCTACAGAAACAATGGTTGACTAGAGGAGATTGAAGATGCATGGGGTGCTTTGGAAAGTGGACTTATCCAAAGCTTATGATTGTATGTATGGAAGTTCATTTAGGCCTCTTTGCAACGAAGATAATTCCCCGACCTTTCGATTACCTGGATGAATAGGTGTATCACAAACACCTCGTCTTTGATATTGATCAATGTTAGACTTGAAAGGGATTTTTCCAACCCTAGAGAGGGGTTAAGCAAGCTTGTCCCATTGCCCCGTTATAGTTTGTCATTGTAGCAGATGTGCTCTCGGTCATGATAAAGCTGGCTACTCAGAGTGCCTTTTTTAGAGTGTTTACCAAGGATGACACCTCCATCCAGATTCTTTAGTATGTGGATGATACAATTTTCTTTATTGAAGGATTGTTTGAGTGCAAAGGCATGAAGACAACGATGGATCTTTTTGGTGAGGTTTTTGGTCTTCAGATGAATGGAAGCAAGTCTTCCTTTGTTCCTTTTGGTATCAAGAACGTGAGGCGATCTTGGGTACACGTAGAGGATGTCTACCCATCACCTTTGAAGGGTTGTCGTTGGTGAGTGGTTGGTTGAAGCATTTTGATACCCTTGATTGAGAAGATGAAGAAGAACATGGCTAGTTGGAAGGAGTCTTGTCTATCCAGGGTGGTCGCTTCATGTGGGGACAATTCCAATTTTTCTCTATTTGCAGATGCTATTATCTGGAGTAGGCTCGAATTATTGATGAGGAAGTTCTTTTAGTCGTTATTAGATGAATCTGCAGACAACCCACTTATGGACTGGGACTACAGTCTCATGGTCTTTAAGCTGAAAGAGGCGAATTGGAATGGACAGTTTTGGGGGTTATGACATGACCATCTTACTCGGTTGATTTGGTTGATTTATGGGGTCACTTCTGAGCTAGTTGCAAACTCCAATTGCCGTAGCTTCGTTGCCTAAATTTTGGAGAGGCAGTTGTATCGTGCTCCCTGAGTTTGTATCCCTTTTAGACTAGTTACATGGGATGAAACTTAAGGATCGATCATTGGACATAGGAAGGCTTCTTGTGTAGTCTCTATCTGTGCCTTTTCGCGTTGGCTTCTGATCAGTCATCATCGGTCGTCGAATACTTGTTTGGAGATGTGTGGATGCCACTTTTTCGATCACAGCTCTCTGCATAGAGACTAGAGGAGTTCATGCACCTATGTAACTCACTTGTAGTAATGGATGGCCCCGCTACTGGGGGTAATTCATGGATATGGCAGGAGTGACATTTCTTTGTAAAAAAAAACCACTAATTTCGTGTGTGCATCGGCATGATTGTGTTTGTATCTGGAAGTGGAGAGTTCCAATGCAAGCAAAGGTTCTTTTTTGGCTTCTTAGGGGAGGAAATATTTTAACGACTGACAGGAGGGAACAATTACCATAGGGATCTAGCACGAATTGTATCCAGTTCTTGGAACGACACAAAAATGTTGTTTACCTTTTTTTGTTTGCACGAGATCTAGGCGAGTATAGGAGGCCGCGCATCTTATTGGAGTTGTATATGATCATTTTAAAGCTTCTTGGGACTCTATTGTCGGCAATTGGAGGTGCTTAGAAGCAGGTAGAGACATGCCAATTACGTTGTCTTGGGCATTGTGGCTTGCACGAAACATGGTCATCTTCATGGGTGAGAGGTTTATGTAGAAAACACACTTGAACATGCGACAACACTCTTTGAGGCATGATCTTTGTAACATGTGTACTTTATCTTACTCTTAATGAAAATATGAAGCAGGGTGCTCATCTCCTAGGGTGGACACCCGTTATTTCTAAAAAAAATCCTTTTGCATAGGAGATTGATCTAAGAAACCTTTTGATTTTTTTGAAAGAAAAATGACTTATACCATTTAGTTGTTGGCCCAAAAACTTCACCATTTATCACCAAAATGTATAAATTGCATGACACCACGAAGGAAAAACGCATTCAATACATCAAGACATCAACTTTGACATAGCATCTTAGCATGCGCCACCACATTTTCAGCATAGAATCGATCCTGATTAGAGATGACCCCATTTCTGGCCAACAAAATCACCCAAATCACCGCAATCTGGCTCGACCTGTCCCTCTCCGTTCCCTTCCACTCTGCCCCAATGGTTCTCCAGAATCCATATGTGGTATCACCTCCCCCAGCAATCCCCCAACCAGATTCCAAACCTTCACTGAAGCACCACAAGTGAAAACAAGTGATTTATATCCTTAGTCTCGCTCAAGCATCTTGGGCACCTCTGATCGACACCCTGTATGAAGCACGCAAGTCTGTTCCTCATCAAAATTCTTTCCCTCATGAGTCACATGAACACCTTCACGCACGCCGGAATCCTCCTCTTCCATACATGCCTACTATCCTCCACTTCCGTGCACGCCTACAATCCGCCTCACATCCAACCAGACCTTAAGTCGTAGCACCCCTCAGAGCCCGATACGCCTTCTCGATCGAAAAAGGACCGTCCCTCCATGTCCCGCAGTCTCGCCCATTTATGGGCCCAACACTATCCTCCAACTTCGACAACATTGTAAAAAGCTCCTCCAGCCGCTGCTCAGAGAGCTCAGATCTGAAAGCAAGGAAAAAATATGACCATCCCATGCCTCAGTCACCGCACATTTAGGGTTATCTGCCAATGCCTTCAGTCTAGGGAATCTAGCGTCCAAAAGCGAAAATCTAGCATCCAGGTCCCCCTTCCACTTCAGTCTAGGGAATCGAACATTCAGAGCCCTCCTTCCATTCTAAGAAACCCTTTGATGACCCGGGCTTCTTTGCATCATGTGCATAGTTGTGAGTACAACACATGTTGAGAGTTATCTTATCTTTCTCCTATTTCATGTATTTTATTTTCTTTCCGTCTCTATTATATAATTTAACAAACATGATTTTTTCTCTTTATACAAGAGAATCCTACGATCTCATGAATAATCAAGTCATTATTTTTCCTCCACAACCGATTCCCTATATCGTGCTGACACATTTGATTTGGTCTACAACCCTAGTTTTTATCTCCAACACCACGCCATAAAATAAAGTTGATATCCCATCTTCGGGTGCCTTTAGAGGTTTTGTGCCCACAGTCAAGATGGATGGAACCAACTATGAGTTATGGACCATGCAACTCATGAGCCTTATGCAGTCTACTAGGAAGAAGCACATTCTGACCTTGGGGGAGCCGATTGGCAAGACTGGGGTTAATGTCTTTTGGGAGGCAGATGGTGTATATACACGCGTGTGGCTATCTGGTACTCTGGTCATGGAGATAACTAACAATATCTACATCGACTCACTGGCTACCAAGATGATTTGGGACATCCTCGTTGCCACATACTCACTGGTGATGAATGATACGAAGATACTGCAGCTCCAACATGACATCTTCACTAGCAAGCAGAATGACCGTCTTCTTCACAATTTATACACATCTCTTAGGGGAATGTTTGAGAATCTTCACAGCTTCATGCCTCTTACAGCACACCAGAGCAGCATAAGGCATACATGAATGCCACCATATTGACGTCTTTTTAGCAACTCTTGATCTCGAGTATGATGTTGCACGATCCCAGTTACTAACTGATGCCACCATACCTCCTGTCACACCCTCAAATTCCGTGATCGAGAATGATCGTGCAGACACGGTAGCGGATGCTCGAGAATGATCGATGGAGCAAGGACTTCAGGAGGAGTCCGAAATACGTGGGTATCAAGGAGGTTATCCACGAGAGTCTGGAGGCTCTACCGTACGTGATGGAGAAGCGTCACAGGACACTGGCTCGGTAGCAGAGTGTCGTGAAGCTAGTAGCAGTGCTAGCACATCGAGTACAGGCAGCAGTGCAAGACATGACGGTGGATGTACGTAGCGGTACATACGCGAGCGCAGAAGGGCGGTACGTAGTGAAGCAGTACGCATCGAGAATCAATGCGGTACGGTCACATAGGCGTACGCACGAAGGCGCACGGTATCGGTATCGAGGCGTGGCTATCCAAGGAGGCATGGAGCGTTGCAGTTGCTGAGTACGAGCATTGTCGAGCATGCTCGGTATTACACGTACGACAGTGGTCTGGAGGCCACGATAGCGAAGTTCTGGAGGACTTCCCCTTAGCATGCAGAACACTAAGGAAGGGTTTACCGCACGAGGGTCTGGAGGCTGCGGGTTCCCTTATGGCACAAGACCAAGTGTTCGGTGGCACTTGGTGAATTATGGCAAAGCTGCATCAGCAAGCGTTGGAGCGCGAATGTACTGATGACTGGGCGTCAACCGTGCGGGAAGACGAAAGGACAACAAGGGAGTCGAAGAGACGAGCAGACGAAGAGTTGCTGAGGAACGCGAAGGGTTGCCAAATAACTCGAAGGGTCTCTTGTGTCTTTATGTATCATTATTGTAAATGTAATAATGAGTGTCTCTTGGGTTGCCTAGAGTCTTGTATATAAGGAGGGGTGGTGGCTCATTTGTAAACACACAAGTGTAGAGTGCCACCCCACTCCAGAGCGAGTTCCCTCTCTAATAAGAGAAGAAGCTTTGTGCCCATGCTTGTGTGATCGTGTGGTTGTGTTCTTGAGCGTTCTTGAGCGAGTTCTTGAGAGTGTTCCTGAACGATCCATAGAGTCGAGCTTCTGCTTGTGTCTGAGCGTCGGTGCGTTAGCAAGCAGGGGTATCGAGAAGAGTTGGAGCGTGTCCGTGACCGTTCTACTCGGGAAGGCTGGTTAGCTACGGGTTAGCTAACGCCGCACAGGATTGGTCGAAATCGATAGCGGGATTTTGACCCTGTGACACCTCCCATGGAGGAAGCATACCACAGAGTCAGCAGGATCACAATCCCTTCATCGATCATCTCTCAAACCTCCTCGGCTATGTCCATATCTCTCGGTAGAGAAATATCTTAGTTTAAAAATTGCGGCGGTCTTGGCTAGGGAGGTGCTCGTACAAGTCAGCCATGCTCCTACTATGACCGCTCTGGTCACTCCAAGGATATATGCTTTTCGAATCATGATTTTCCAGCTTCTGTTCGTGCTGCTGAGTTGGTTGAGACTTGTTGCTCATGCTATTGATTAGTGATTCAATGAGTTTTTCTCCCGCTTGAGGGAGATCATCCCTCCTGCCTCTGGACCCTCTAGGGATCCGTCAGGCTCCTCTGACGTCGTTGCCTTAACATCAACCAATACCTTATGTATTGCCTATACCCTTACACCTTACCAGATGTCAAAGGGAAGATATGACGGTACGGATCATGGATTCTGGCGCATCACATGACTTGTGCGAAGAGTTGAAGACAAAGCTCGATTTACATTGTACAAACATATACCTCTAGGCAGATCAATTGTCATAGCATATGTGACTCATTTCTTTATCACATATTAGGGAAGATTTGTTTAACGACGTCTATGCGTCTATAGAATGTGCTTCATGTACCCGATTTCTCGATGAATTTATTGTCTATCAGTTAAATTACTAAGGATCTGCATTGTTCTGCCATATTTAACACATCCTCTCTTGTGTTTCAGGCATGGAAGGACATATCTATATCGGCAACATATCGATACAATGTCGATACCGATATATCGCCGATATATCGGCGATATATCAACGCATATCGCCGAAACCCGATATCCATTAGGCATTTTTCTCCTGTCGATACCCGATATATCCATATCGGCGATATATCGGTGACCTGTCGATACCGATATATCGCCTATATCGACGATATATCGCGATATGGCGATCCATGGTTTCAGGACATACTCACGGATATGGTGATTGGATATGGCCGTGAGCAAGGAGGTCTCAACCATGATTTTAAAAATGTGAGGCAGATCGAGGTGATTTTCCCTTGACAAGGCGATGCATAAACCTCGAGGCGGTCGAGGCGTAAGCCTCGATTTTATATAGGAAAATATACATAAAATACAATTGGGCATAATTATATACATTTATAAAATCATAAATTTAGATGTTCTTCAACATATTCACCGTATATGCTATGAACACAAGAATATATAATATTCTTTGCATGATTTACATTGAATCCTTATGCATTGTCATCCATATACAATGCAAAACTTATTATGACCTCCATTAATGTTGGCAGGGGAAGTTCTTGTTGATATACAACAATCCCCCTTTATGTGCATGGGTAAAGCAAAATTATGTCACTAACATATATTATTAACATACACAATATACGATATGTTTATGTTATTTTATACGTGTTATATGAATAACATATATATTGGTATGCTTTAAAACCTAACCATTCAATTTGTTAAACATAGTTGAAGAACCGTTGTATGAATCCCCTGTCGCACCATACCCTACCAACATGGGGGTCAATGAGCTTGAGGGGAGGCTAGAGGGGAGCATGTGCGCTCCCCCCTTGTAGGGGTTCCAGGGGGCATCGTCCCCATACCAAAATGATTTTTTATATGAGTCATAATTTTTAAAATATAGAAGAAATAAATAAGTATATAACAAACTAAATTGTTAATAATTAATATTATACTAAATATATCACAAAAAATAATATAAAAACTATAAAAAATGGATTCCGAACCTGTGCTGTCCGAGGCGACGCCTCGAGATCGCCTCAACTCCTCAAGGCGCACGCCTCACTTGGGTTGCTTTAGGCAGACGCCTCAAGGCATGCTTTTTAAAACCATGGTCTCGACAGACTGGTCCAATCTTCATATGCTGGTGCTTCTTCCATTCCTAATGGATCAATCTATTCGTATATGTTACATCTCCGGTTTGGCCACCTTCCTTTGTAGAAGCCGTGTCATATCCTACAGATATTTTCTCGCTCTACATTTCAATGCGATGCTTTCCAGCTTGGGAAGCATTACCGGTCTACCTTTCTTGGTCGTCAGAGTCGTAGCACTAGCCTATCTGAGTTAATTCACTTTGATATTTGGGGTCCCAATTGTGTCCTTGACCATCAGGGCACATGTTTTATCTTATTGCAATTGATGATTTTTCTAGACTATCATGAGTTTCCATTGAAAAATAAGTCTGAGATTGCGTATATGATTCAGTCTTTTATTAATGAAATAAAGAATATTTTTTATGCTAATGTCAAATATGTTCGATCTGACAATGTCTTGGAATGCACTTTACCGCTTTCTTAGTTCTTCAGGTCGCTTGGCATTTTACACCAGACTTATGCTTACACTTCCCAGCGGAATGGCATTGTTGAACGCAATCGTCGTCATTTACGTGATGCGATCATGTTCCTCCTGATTCAGAGTTGTGCTCTCCACTCTTTCTGGGATGATGTGGTTCTCACTGTTGGTTATTTGGTGAATCGTATATCATCCTCAATTTTAGGAGTGGAGATTCCTTTCTTGATTGCATTTTTCGAGAAGGATCTTTTTTTCAAAAACCTCATGTCTTTAAATCTGTGGCCTTCGCTCATCATCTGACTCACGGTTATGACAAACTCTCCCCTGGAGCTGTCAAGTGCATTTTGTATGCTACTCCTGGACCCATAAGAGGTACCGGATTTTGTCTGACGGAAGTACTATGTCATTGTTGATGTCATCTTCTATGAGCCAGTCATGTATTTTTTCACTTACAAGTGACATGTTGACTTCGTCTGACTTTGGAGAGGAAGCCTACATGCCTCCTCCTCCCACGCTACCACCACCTCCAGGCTCCAGTCGTGGTTCCTCCCACGCTACCACCACCTCCAGGCTCCAGCCGTGGTTCCTCCCATGCTACCACCACCTCCAGGCTCCAGCTGTGGTTCCTCCTACGCCACCACCTCCTCCAACTCTACCAGCTCCATCACCGTCTCCTATTATAGTTGCTCCTCCGCCTCCATCTCCTATTACTTTGGCTCAATTTTTGCCCTATTTTTACATTCACAGGTCGCCTTCTACACCTCCTGCTCACATGCCTTCCATGTCATTTAGCATGTCCGAGGTATGATATGAGTACTTTGTTCCTACTGACGGCACTAGGAATTTGTCTATGCATCAGGGAGCTTTACATGATGAGCAGATGCCTCCTATAGAGGCTACTTTATAGGCCAGAGATGGTACAAATAGTCTCCATGTGCCCATTGCATTCAAGATGTGGAGGCGTACGTGCACCACGTATCCTCTAGCTACTCATGTTTCCATGGGGCATCTTTTAGAGGAATTTAAGAGGTTTGTCGTTGGTCTATCATTTGTTGAGATTCCACTGACGTATCAGGACGCTATACAAGACAACTAGTGGCACCTTGTTATGGAGGAGGAGATGATCGCGCTACAGTCATATGACACTTGGTGCTTGGTCTCTGCTCATACATGAGCTTTTGTGGTTGGTTGCAAATGGGTATTTACAGTGAAGTACCATACTGATGGCATCGTTGACTGCTACAAGGCTAGACTTATGGCTCGTGGGTTCACCCAGACCTATGGAATGAATTATTAAGATAGGTTTTCTCTCGTGGAGCGTCATTCTATACTTTGGATCCTTCTTTCAGTTGCAGTGATACGGGAGTGGTCCTTCTCCCATCTTGATGTGAAAAATGCATTTGTATAAGATGATCCCACGCTAGCTGAGGGAACAAACAACACATGTTTTCATCAAGGCTCTAGCCCGAGGGTCATTTTAGAGATGTTGTTCTAACTATCTTTCTTTTTTGATAAAAAAGTTATGGATACTCTGTCTTATGACCGCGAAACAAAGATGAGCGTGATTGGCATCTATGCTCCATTTTAAGGAGTGTTAAGAGTTATTTTGTCTTTTTCCTATCTCATGTATTTTCTTTTCTTTTCGTCTCTATTGTGTATGGTTTCTCCTCTCTATATAAGAGAATCCATTGACATCATGAATAATCAAGTCATTATTTTTTTCTCTACAACATACTTACCAAAAGTCCTCGGAGGGAAAACACATGAGATTTTGTCGGGTGAATCATCGAAAATAGAGTTGTCCTATTTAACACTCTTTCGGGCATTCGATAAATAGGAAAAGTGCTCATAAAAACTTCCACCGTAATCTCTTTGGTAAGTTTTGTCTGAAACAAAAGAACTCTGTCAACTTCAAGAAACTGTCGTTCCATTCTGTTGAGGGTATAAGTACACAGGGTCTCCTGAATAGTTCTCTTTTTTTACTAGTCCGGAGGGAGGGGTTGGAACCTTGGTCATTGGAGTGAGAGTCCACTGCTTCAACCACCAGACCTTTACAGGAGTTCTCATGAATAGTTCTCCTGCCATTGACAGTTGAAACAAAGTTGTAATTGCTTAGAAGTACATTCACGTGTATTATTATATCTGAAGCCTGCCGTGCTTAAAGTGGGGGAAGGCTTAGCCATTTTATTATTATATCTGAAGCATTCAACTACTTTTCCATTTTACGTCTCTATAAGAAGATGAACACTTTTGATAGTCAAAGTATCCACAAAATCCCCACGAATCAGAAACAAGTAAGCAGTACTTGTAGAAAAACCGTCAATAAACATTATGAAAGTACATATAACAATTAGGATATGCAATATTAGGCAGGCGGACAAGGAATCGAATCTTTTGAAAAACAAAAGTAAAATGGCCCACACACTTGTGTTGCTGCATGATCAGATAACATATATCTTTCACAATTCTTCTTTCCTGAACGACAGTTTCATTAACACAATTGTGACTCCAAATGGTCGATGATAAATGCTCTTTTTTGAGTTTATAATACAGTATCGTTGTCTATGTTAAAAAAGGTGTTAGAGTGGGATGCGTTGAATGGTTCTGTTTCTAAATGCGCTTCTTGTAGTCCAAATATTTTTCCACCCATATCTGCCATTATTATGATTTCTGGAATTGGAGCCTTGGCATTATGAAAAGCATTGTTTTGTAAACAAGTTGTCGCATTTTTGACTCGTGGAACATCCCTTAGTAAAAAGGAAAAATGTTGCATTATATTTAACCATGTTCCATTTGTAATATATCTAATTGTATTCCAACCCTTCCTAGTGCCTGTCATTTCCATGCTGTGTAGTTTGTTTATGACCTCTTCTTTATTATGTATGAGGATCAAATTTATTGGTTTACAACTTAGTGAATCGTCAATGCGAAATCGTGTCTAAAGTCAATGTACATGAGAAGTTATAACATAGAGCTTAGTATGTATATATATTCATTGGTTGTCGTTCACTTTATTGTTTCATTGTTTGCTAAATTCTGTTTAAATGTCCTTTTATTGTTTAGTTTTGAGAAGAAGAGGGTCGATCAAAGTGAAAGCTTGAAACTTGACGGTATCAGGCATTCGTTAATCCGACAAGAAGACAGTATAATCTTTAGCCTTTTGGAGAGGGCCCAATACTGTTACAATGCTGATACATATGACAATAATGTGTTCAACATGGATGGTTTTCATGGTTCTTTGGTTGAATACATGGTTAGGGAAACAGAAAAGCTCCATGCGCAGGTATCAACATTCACCACCTAACCTGTGTAATCTTACAATTCTATATTCACTCTGACAAGACACTAATATTCTGATGCAAAGCAGGTTCGGAGGTATGAAAGTCCAGATGAACATCCTTTCTTTGCTGCTGATTTGCCACGTCCAATGCTGCCCCCTATACAGTACCCACAGGTATTCAAAATATGAAACAATTGATTTTACTTCATTTATTATTCTGAACATGGAAGTTGGCAAGGTGTTGAGTTCTTATTATTTAGTTTCGAAGATGGGTATTATTTAAACTATGGAACGCACACACACCCGTACATTTCCTTTATTAAGAAAATGAAGACAACCCTAATAACTTTTGAGTGCCGGGTCTCCTTTCATGCGGTTGTTCCCTTCTGTTAAGAATGATTGTTTTACGTAAATACTCGAGTCTTGTGGGTTGATTGCTTTTCTTCGTTGTCTGAATAGTATCACAACCTATTCAATCAAGGACGGTGTGTTTTTGTGGGGACTCTTCATATATTTGATACGCTTTGAGGGTCTCCACGTATTCGGTTTTGTACAGTTCATGACTTTCATTCTTGCATCGAGGCCTCCTGCACGAGGATGGTCTCATGGTGGGAA
Organism: Ottelia alismoides; assembly: GCA_037367405.1. Lineage (NCBI taxonomy): Eukaryota > Viridiplantae > Streptophyta > Magnoliopsida > Alismatales > Hydrocharitaceae > Ottelia > Ottelia alismoides. The sequence goes on along the minus strand of JAZKJV010007942.1, from coordinate 77,968 downwards.
TTTTTGAGATGACATTTTATGTGATGGATTTAGGGACGTTCTGAGTGCTCCTCGTCACTGCCATCATCCCCATGATCGTTAGTTTGCAGAACTTGATCGGTCAATGTTGTCTTATGGGTCACCTCCAATATGATACCATGATTGATCACATATCTTTGGATGATTGATTAATCCATAAGCGCGTCTTCAACATGGATTGGTTGGGATTGATCATCCATAAATGATTGATCATTTTCTGGTGTGATCAATCACCTTCTCTCAATTGATTGATCACTTGCTGCTTTTGTTTTGAGGGCGATCAATGTTACTTGTTATGTTGCCTCTTCATCTTGATCGGTCACCAGTGTCCTTTCTCATGTATGAGATTATAGATGCGTAGAAAATCGACAAAGTTGATATCATATGGGATATGGATATCAAGGGTCACTTATTTTAGATTGCTGCTTAAAAGTTGACCAAGGACAATTACCTTATCTAGCCGGCTGCTATTGAGATGACCATTATTTATCGAGGAAAATTTGAGTATATTTTAGGAAGCAAGCCTAGGCATGATGAGAGATCCTTCGTTGGATAATGGTTCCTTAAAGGCAATCAAGTGAAGACTTAAATTGTCATCTCAAGTGATATTCAACCTCATGTCCTTTGGAAGAAGACTGCTAAGCACATGTGACCAATCCATAAGAATATGCACATCTCAGTTTTCAAAAAAAAAAAAGAATATGCACATCTGGAGAAAGAAAGACATGCAAAGGTATTAGCTATTTTGAGTAATTTACAATCTTTGTTAGAGGTTCTGTTGCAACCAACTATGGTGTTCTCATGTTTAAATAGGAAGTATCGAGCTACCACTCCGAGGAGTACTGGAAATACATTGAGGATCACAGTCTATACTGGAACTAGAAGTGGGAGGGTAGGCATTTATCTTCCTTCATGTCCTCAATCCTAAGTTTGAGAGTGTTTTGAGTTGTATTCTTAACTCAAGGATTATTTCAAACGTTGCAGATGCTTACTACAGATTGAAACCGTAGATAAAAGGAGTATCACCATAGCCAATCCTTGTCATGATATCAAAACTAGTGAGGATTGCCATAACATATCCTTGTGATGATTGGCATCTACGCTCCTGATTCATGTGGCCAAAAACTATGGGAACATTGGGAAGTAGAGTAAATAATGTACTCACAACATGATGTATCTGCATTTTGTTGACTCTTTCTGAGAGCTCTATCCAGAGAAGAAGCCTTCTAGAGAATTATTATGAGATGACCGATTTGGACTATAAGAAGATCGCAGCAAGTGCCTCATATCAAGTTGATGGAGGTAGAAGGAAAAGTACCCCAAGACAAATTCATAAGGACTAGGATTATTTTATTAAGATGAGCTTTCTTATTGAAAACTCCGACGAGGCCCGTGCCGACAATAGCATTCTTGCTGCTACTTTAGAGAAAGATAACGATGATAATATTTATGAGGTCAAAGAGTGGATAATTGATAGTGATGACACCAACTATATGATATAATAGATCACCCAATGTTCTTCAGAGCTTATAAAATTGTCTTTAGCAAGGATCAAGTAGCTCTTGATGGTGGGTCCTACATTATTATGGCCGAAAAAGGAAGTATATCCCTCAAAATTTTTTGATCAAAGAATATTGTGAACTAATTTTCGATTGATTATTGTATATAGTAGATCTTGGTGACATGGACGAGGATTGAGATTATTTATTTTTTGAAGGCCTATATTGACTTTCTGTGAAATTTGCATTTGCTTTAGTGACCAAAATTCATAAAAGGAGATGCGTGAGAGACAACAATAGTATATGCATGCGGTGCCATGATTGTTTGGGATCATTTTCCTTCTTGTCCCTTTGAAGTGTTGCTTCCTTTATTATTTAATCATTTAAATTTTAGGATCTTCATGCCATGTTTGCTTAAATGCTAAGCATGCGTGTGTTTCTATCCCATTGTGAGAATAAGACAAGTGAATTGTTAGAGTTAATCTATTCCTGATGTTTGGGATCCCTTTTAATATTGCATATTTTAATGGCTATAAGCACTTCATTATATATTGACGATAGTTTGGGAAGTCTTTGGTTTATTTACTTCTAAATATTTGGGATGTTGTTAACGTTGTAGAATTTTCTTCATTTTATTGAGACACAATACGTGAAAATACTTGAGCTTTTCGGGTATAATTATCATTGCATGTATGCCTCCAAACTATTACAAGATTTTTCCCATAAAAATAATTATAAGATTTTTTAGTACCAAAAGATAACTCACGAGGCTTCATGTAGCTGTACCTATTAGTAGAAGTACCTCTCAATAGAATAAGGTAGCAAGGAGAAAGAATACCAACACCTTCTAGAAGTAAGCAAAGCTCTTTGATTTTTGATAGATCTTCCCAAGAGATTATATGTATATGCTGCTTTTACTAGTTCGTTTCTTATCAACATAATGCCTGTGAGGGTGATATATGTTAGAAAGTCGGAAGCGGAAGCGGAATGATAAATAGAGCATAAGAACAAGAAACATCAACATGGGAACACCATGATTTTACGTGGAACCCTACTCCATGAGGAGGGGGATGAAACCACGGGAGAAGCCCTCAACGGGGCATATTTTGCATTGCTCTTTCTCATCTGTTACAGGAGGCCTGTGGCTCCTTATATAGCCTCCACAGGGCCTCCAAGTCCCACCACTGGACGATGTGGGACTAAACCCCTAGATGGGGTAAATGGATCCTGGAGGTATCCATTTACCCATCTACAACTCAATGGGCACACTAACAAATACTCCAACACTCCCCCTCAATCTGGAGCATGCAATGCTCAGCTTGGACAAACAGAAAGAGACTCAACTCAACTCTACAGGACACTACGGCCAATATCAACCCAACGTGCACATTGTTGCAGTCGAGGACGTTGCTTCTCATGCCATGCAGGTGAGGAGGACGAACGGGCTGGAGTGTGAGTCAACTGAAGACTCGAAATCTAATCATCGAGTCTGAAACTGCGCCTGAAGTCTCCTCGTCGGAGAACTGGGTCTCTCCCATCTGCTCAGAGAATGGTGCACTGCTCTGGTGTACCTATGATACCACATGAAAACCCTTGCCCTCATGGGAATGGTCCTCTGCTCTGGAGTCCCTATGGCTCACATGAAAACTCTGGCCGACAAAACAAGAATAATGATGGGGACCACTGACAAATGATGGCAACATATGCTCATCTGAAAATGATCGCATTCATATGTGTGTCTGAAACTGGAGACTCGGAATCAATCGTCGAGTCTGAACTGTAGAGTCTGAAATATCTGGATGGTCTGGAAATCTGCATGTGAATCTGGAATATCTGAATATGGCTGGAAGAAGACCTGTGACTCTACATATACTCCCCCTTTCTCCCATACTGGTCCGAAAACATGGATGACAATCATCGACCAAGTTGGGAGAAGACAAAGAAATTGGGGGTACGAACATTCTCAAAAATTTTCTTGCGGCTTTTCCATCATTTTTTTAAAGCCGTCCACATTTTTTTAAAATAGTTTTTTAAAGCTGTTTCATCATTTTTTTACGGCTTTTGCATTTTTTTTCCTTTGGCGTACGGCTTTTTCCTTGTACACGCCTTTTTTAAAAAAAAACATTTTTTCCCCGGCCCACTTGGGCCCAACTCTCTCCCTTTTTTTCTCAAAGGATTTTTTTATACACGACTCACAGCCCCCCCTGGGTTTCTAAAAAATAACAAATTTTTTTTGTCTCGGCCTCCCTCCCTTTTTTTTCTTTTAAATAAACCAACGGGGCCCCATCTTGGGAACCCTAATAAGTCACGCACAAACCCCCCTCTCGTTTTTTTCTTATGTAGCCGTTCTCCCTCCCCGATGGGATTCAGACATAGGGTTTTCACCATGAGTGCCGCGACCGCTAGAGGAATGTCGAGGAGGAGGCGACGCGCACGCGGGAGGAGGGGGGGGGCGCTGGGAGATGCGTCACGGGAGCAGGGGCTCCGCCTGGGCTCGCCGCCTGGGGTCTTGAGAGGAGAGAGGTGCCGCCGCCCTGGAGCTGGGTTGAGAGGATCGAGCCTGGAGTTGAGGGTCGCGTGACTGGATTTCGCGATCGTCGCCTGACAAGGAGTACGGCCATCGTCGCCTGGATGTTGCAGGAGTTGCCGTCAGTGCCCCCTGAGCATGAGGGCGCCACCAGAGGGTGCGTAGGGGCCATCGATATGGGAGTTCTGCAGATGCGTGTGGGCCGACGCGCGAGCAGGGCGGATGCGTCCTGGAACCCTGGGAGAAGAGAGGGGGTTACCGCAGATGGAAGCGTTGCCGCTTCGAGTTCTCTGGGTAGACATCGGATTGGGCGCCGCATGATTTACGGAGGAGGCGCCTGGACAGGGCACACGTGGAGGAGGGCATGCTTGGAGACGATGAAGGGGATGTGCCTGTGCGCACCCGCGACTGGGGCTTCTCGGCTGAAGGGTGGTTTGAAGGGCGGCGCATGGTGCCACCGCCTGCGCCTGATGCGCATCAAATGGAGCCTCGGATTAGGGCTTCTTAGTGCAACCGCCTGGATGCTGGATGCTGGATCTTCAACGAGCGAATGACCAGGATGCTGGATCTAGGGTTTTAGAAAGCTCTCGACACCTTTCTTCATCGATCGAAGCCGTTGGATCTCCTGACATAAATTAGGGTTTCGATTTGAAACCCTCAACTTGGATAGAACATGCAGGAACATGACAGAATCCGTCTTGATGACAATCCTCAAATATTGAAATAATACAAACAATTTTCCAAATCGAATCTCAAATAACAACAAAGAACTCAAAAACCTCGAGAATCGACCCGTTCTGATACCATGTTAGAAAGTCGGAAGCGGAAGCGGAATGATAAACAGAGCATAAGAACAAGAAACATCAACATGGGAACACCATGATTTTACGTGGAACCCTACTCCGTGAGGAGCAGGATGAAACCACGGGAGAAGCCCTCAACGGGGCATATTTTGCATTGCTCTTTCTCATCTGTTACAGGAGGCCTGGGGCTCCTTATATAGCCTCCACAGGGCCTCCAAGTCCCACCACTGAACGATGTGGGACTAAACCACTGGATGGGGTAAATGGATCCTGGAGGTATCCATTTACCCATCTACAACTCAATGGGCGTACTAACAAATACTCCAACAATATAAGGGAGCACTTCAATTTCACTGATTCAGTCCAATGTTAATCCATTTGTTTTTCTTCAAAGATATTTAGGCATGGATGCTATATTCACAACTCGACAACTGATGCAAGAAGTTTGATGTGCATACTAATAAAAGAATTTTTTTGGAGACTCTCTTACTCAATCAAAGGGACTATAATGTGGCTATCTGATTCCTATGATATGCACACGAATACATCACTTTCGTTGAGCTCGATTCTTAATATCTAGAGCATTCCTTTTAAGGGAGGGTGGGAGCAAGAATTTGAAAAAAAGAGAGGTAGAATGAGGCGGTTTCCTCATCAAGGCAAGGTGTAATCCTTGAGGCGGTCAAGGCATAAGCCTTACTTTCAAAGAAAAAATATATTAACCTACAATTAAAACAAAATATAATATTCGAATGTTATGAAAAATATGATCAGACTATGAAAAACCCCCTTCGATACCATTTTAGACATCACATCAAGTCATTATAATTATGTATAATATTTTAAATACCATTTTCCCTTATTCAAGGTCAGCATATGACATGTAATGACTCCTAATTTCCTAACTTCTTATTCTCAAACAAAACTTCCTAACTTCTTTAATTGCTGTTTTATTTCACCTCACATTTTCTATGTATCTACTCATGAACTTCTATTTAGTTTCGAGCACTTATTGAAAGAGATTTCTTAATCACATCCAGACTCATGCTGATAATCAATGCATGAACTGGGAGGAGGGGAGTGATGTGCGGTAGCGGGAGTGCAGCGACGTGTGAGAGTGCGGAAGTAGTGAGAAAGGGCGAGTGGAGGGCTACCCATGGCAAGAGCTGGGCGGAGGTCACGAGCAAGGGCGATCGAAGGGTTACCGTCAGGGAGAGTGGGAGCGAGGGTACAACAACACACACGGTGGGCATGGGGGAGACCGCCACACTGGAGGGATCTGTAGTTAGAAGGCGACGGAGTAGAGTCAGACCGTAGAAGGAGTGGTGGCGGAGGCAGAAGGAAGGCAAAGCATCTTGGTGCTTCCGTTGTTGTAGCGATGACCACCTGTCGAAGGCATGCACGACTCCTGAGGCTCTCTGTTTTCGTTGTGGCCTTGCCGGCCATCTTCGAAGATCATGCACGAGCAGGCGCGATGGTTAATAGCGGGTGAGAGGTCTCGTCGGTGGTGCAGATGCAGAGTCCTCTTACGAAGGAGTTCGCGATGCTTTTCTAGGTCCTGTCCGAGGGAGCGTCAGCTGACCATCCATTGGACGACATGCTGATTGGCAAAGGTGACAAGAAGGCCATCCAAGCAACCCTTGAGGGAGTCGCATTGGCGAGGTATGCCTGGGTCGCGATTGATTTCCTTGAACTCCCCAGGGGGTCTGATGTGCATCAGAGGTCTATCTAGCAAAGGGGCTAAGGAGGCGACTAGAGGGGCGTTTGAGGATTGGTTGCCGCCTGAGGCGAGGGGTCGGTGCCACTGACATAGACCAAGAATGATGGACGATGCTCCGGGCATGGTGGTTGTGCAGTGGAAAATGAAAATAATTGGTGTCTCGATTCGATGTCAGAGGTTAGAGATCATTCGGTAGGCGGTGCGACACGTTGACGAGATCTGCTCTTATGGGCTTCGTCCTGGGGAGGAGGCGGAGGTCATGATCAGGATGAAGGGGATGAGACCCCCTTTTCTAACTAAAGCTGCTTTGTGGGTTGGTCGAAGGCCCATCCCCATCTAGCTCATCGTGCTGGAGGAGAAGCGATATGGTGGGTGCCCGCCGGAGATGTCGATGACGATGCGTCCGTTAGTGGGTGGAGAAGCACCTCCGGCAAGAGATCTCATGCCATTGATTGCTGCAACGACTAGTGGGGAGGGCACGACTGTCGAGAGATCTGCTCAAGAAGGCAATTGGCTCGAGGGTTCGGGCCCAAGAGGCAAGCTGCCGAATCACTTTCCCGTTAAGGGTCGCCATTTCTCGAATCTTGGATCAAACCCGACACTTTCAGATCCTAAAACCAAGCCGCATCCGAACCCGATTGCCGAATCGATTGAAGCACCGTCGATCCGAAGTGACAATACTCGATTTCCCCAATCGGATCACCCGATTCTCCAGACCGTTGTTCTTTCGACTGGGTTTGTTGGATCCGAGATCTTTGAACTTGAAGAATTCTTCGACCCGATGGAAGGTCTCCTCCCTATGCTCGAGTAAATGGTAGAGGATGTTGCTGCGGTGCCCTCTCTTTGGAGGGAGGTGCCCCCCCCCCCCCCCCCCCCCCCCCCGACTCCTGGCTGAAGCTCCTATCCCGAGTGGCTCTACAGTGTCAGGGGTCGAGCTGGCATCGTACGTGTTGGCGATTTCTTTGATGGCAGCAGAGCTCCCCCTGAGAGCCCTCCCGTGGCTTTTTGGGGTCACAGCTTTGGATTGATGATACCATGCGGCGTACGATGGTGTGTGTGTTGGGGGGGGGGGGGTTTGTCTGATGACATGTAAAGGTGTTTGGTGGCGTTGATCTTCTAAGAGCCAACAAGAGAGGCTCGGGCTTCATAAGCGGTTATGCATTGCTGGCTCGAGGAAGAAATCCTAGTTGCGTCATTTCTATCGTAAGCGGTGTCGTGCTGACGCATCTGATTGAGGGTCTATCAAGCTAGATTGTGTTCGAGAAGAGGAAGAGAATGCGGATGCTGAGGGCGATTATGAGAGGAATATCGAGGGTCAGCTTCAGAGGGATATATGTGTGGTAGTCGAATCCAGCATGCGATCACCTTCTAGGGCAGGAGAATGTTCATTTTTTTCTGGGGGAAGAAGCATGCTTGAAGAAAGACTTGTTTTAAGTGCATATAATTTCTCTTGCTGGGTCGTATTCTGACAAACCACATAGTGGTGGAATATCTACAGGGATATGCTTGTGGACTGCCTCAGCAAACTTGTCCCTTTATGAAGGCCTTCCATTTAATAGTTGGTTGGTTGAATATCTTGCTTCTGATTCAGGTTAGCTTTTCCTGTAGGTTCTGCATCCAGCGGCTGATACCATCAATATGAACAAGAAGATATGGGAAATGTACTTCCTTGAGCTTTTGCCAAGATTGGTGAAAGAAGGAAATGACGGTAATTGTGGGTCATCGGCTGTCTGTGACACAATCTGTTTGCAGGTATCGATTCGGAATATTCTCTTTTTGAACCGTTTACTTTTTAAGTTTTTATTGGAAATAATATCATGCAAATTATTTATGGCCTTTGTGGGAAATGAAAGTTTTTTTTGAGGCTCTGGGAAATGAAAGTTAAGTTATCCGCAGTTAGCATTACTGTAAATGAAAGGAGAATTTTTTTGAGATAAGGTTTCTTAATTTGTGTATAAATTCGGTTATTGTAGATTATTAATTTTTTTATTGCACGAGGCTTCTCTGCTGTTGTAGTTTTTAAGATATGATGTGACTGTGACGTACTGAACATAACTCTTGGAAATAATTTTAACTATATTTGTGTTGCAGAAAAGAAGAAGATTGTACTCTATTCCAAAGATATATGTTGCAACTATGCAATGTAACTTGTTTATACCTGTTACCTACTGCATAAGTAACATGTTACTCATTGGTAACACCATTTAGGGATTAGACCTTTTGTTTGGAGTGATATTAATCATGGGCATGGTATGATGGTAGTATAGCCCACCAGTTGTTAATATTACACAATTTATGTATCCGATTGTTTATTTTTCTATTGTGATTCAATCTTAGACTAATAATAGATAACACTGTTAAAGAAACCCGATTCTGATATTCTAGTATATTAATAAAATCTAATCAAACGAGCTGTTGTACAATGTCTAGAAAAAGCTAAAGAAGGGAAGGAACAATGTAGCATGATGATTGAGTTGTTCTAACTTCTAAGAGTTAATGATAAGTTGTTCTGACAATGACACAATATTCACAGGCTTTGTCCAAGAGAATCCACTATGGAAAATTTGTAGCAGAAGCAAAATATAGTGCCTCGCCCGAAGTCTACGCAGATGCAATAAAAGCACAGGTTCGTCTTCCTTTTTCTGTAATTACCAATAATATGATTTTCATGGCGGTCAGTAGCACATGGCTTACAACCTTAATCACCATGGTAATTGTTGGTCTTCTGTAGGATGCACGGAAGCTAATGTCTTTGCTGACTTATCAGACAGTTGAAGCCGCCGTGAAAGAGCGTGTTGCAACAAAAGCAAAAATTTACGGCCAAGAGATTGACCTTAGTGTGGATGAAAATGTTGTTCCCGTGCACAAAATTAAGCCTCATTTAGTCGCCGATCTTTATGGTGATTGGATCATGCCATTGACCAAGGAGGTCCAAGTGGCATACTTATTGAGAAGGCTAGACTAAGAGGTACCCGCTACATACACTGAATACCATGTTAACGTGTACTTCGCTTCGAATAATAATATCCATAGGTATCAGATTATGATACATCTTTTTGCCTTGTGCTTGTAGGTCGAGGTCTTAGTACATTGAACTGGATGATTGAGCTTTGACGCATCCTAATAATGAGAATACAGTGGTAAGTACTGCAAAGACGAAGATGGGCAATCTAATGGAACCTTAGAAATATATTTGTTCAACCACATTCGCTACAAGTTGATAGTTCGGTTTATAATAGCAGGGAGTACAAGTGTTATGGTATTGGGATAAGGTTTGATTTGTTAGGTTGGAGTTTTTTGAAGATAACTGCAGGGTGTATTACAGTTACAGCTATAAATAACAGAAGGATGGAATGAATGGGACCTTGACAATGATCTTGGGTACCTTATTTCTCTTGTTTCTCTTCTCTACACTCTCCCGTCTCTTTTCTTCTTCCGTGTTTTATCTGAATCTCTCACGTATTGTTGCTCGATGATCGATTGCTTGCTCAGAGGAGCCTGCAGCTGCTGAAGTCTGCTTCAGATCCTTATCAAACCAGATGATATGCATGGAATGCTATGTGGAAGAATACATTTTGTGTAGATTGTGGCTTTGTTGATTGTTGAGGAAAACAACAATATGCAGGAGTAGTATATGAGTTTATTTCTTAGAGACCAAGTTAGGATTTAATTTAGAGTTATTTATTGGGAGGTCTCAAAACTTTCCATTTGATATCAATGTAATCCGTAGACTTACAAATGTAATGACTAAATGGTGCTCGTTGTGACTTAAAATGCTTGCACGTGCACACAAGCTCATACACACGCATTTGGGTGGAAAGCAATGGTTTATTAACTGAAAATCTATTTTGGCATTTATCACTTTCTAAATATAGAATTGAACAATAACCTAAATTTCTTCCACCATTCTCCCATTTTATTTACCAACTCAATGGACGAATGGATGACGATGATGGCATGCGAATGATAGTGAAACGATAGCATTGACATCGCCGCCATCACCAACATACTTAGAGACGATATCCCTCACCACCATTGTAGAGAACGATGGTTTTGTTCAAATAGGTACTTTAGATAATTGAATTCATATCTTGCCTCATATTTTACTAATTTACATTTAATTTTCTCATGTTTTCTTTTTTAAATTATTAGCAAATAATACTAATTGATTTTTATCATGCGGATTGCATCATGCAACAACGTTTAATAAGAGAATTCGAACTTTACCTAAATCGTCATAATTTTCGCACTATGATAAAAAATATTGGTAAAAATATAACAAATAATATATATGTAGCTAATATGCAATTTATTTTACAAAGACTATACAAACTTTGCAAAAAGATGCCAAGTTTAGCCACACCCACACCAATACGCCACTCACACCCGCATGCACATGCACACACTTGCACATACGCATGCCTACACGCACACACGCCCGCGCACGTACGCCCCTCACACCCGCATGCACATGCACACACCTACACACACACATGCCTACACGCACATACGCCCGCACACGCGCACGCACACACACATACATACACACACATACATACACACAAACATAAACACACACATACACCATTACATACATAAAGACACAAGGACAGACACAGACATGCGCACGCACACACTACATACATTAAAACACACATACAGACACACACACACACAAACATAAACAGAGAGAAATACACACACACATGCACACTCGCACACACTTCCGCACCCGCACACACTCACACTCACGCACATGCATGTGCATGCGCACACACACCTACCCACTACGCACGCATATATACATACACATATGTACGCATGCCCACATACATACACATGCACCTGCGCACATGCACACACATTTACACAAGCCCATGCACACCAATGCACACGATGAGGCTTATGCACACACCGTCACATGCCCACTCACCCACCCACGCACACACACATACACCACACAAACGCACATATGCATGCATGCATGCATGCACACATAAATATCACATGAGTGTCCGCACACACACTCGCATGCATGCACGCACGCACAGATGTCACATACACACATACACACGAACGCATGCACGCTCATGCACACCCACACATGCACACACACCCACATACACACGCACCTGCACACCTCCACCCACACACATACATGTACACATACATACAGAAACACATACACACACTCACGCACACACATGAACATACACAAGAAGCACAAACAGACACGCACACGCGCGTGCACATGCACATGCACACACGCACATGCACATCCACACACACGCACATCCACATGCGCGCACGCACATACACACACATGCGCACAAGCACACGTACGCTTGCGCATATGCATACACCCACACACGTGCACAGACATACGCACACAAGCACACACCCACACACACGTGCACATGCATACACGCTTGCATATCCACATACACACATGCACACACACACACACAAGCGTACGCCCATGTGCACATGCACGCGAGCACGCACCCGCACTCACGCACACCTGCACACACACACATCCATGAATACATGGGTGTGTGTGTATACATAAATTATTTTCATGAACAAATTTTAGGCATACAGATCTCAGAAGATTTTAATAAAACCTTGAACAATGAAGGACTATGTAATATAAAAATGCAATTTTTCATGAACTAATTTTAGGCATAGATTTAGAAGATTTTTTTGTTTTTGAAGTTTAGATATTGAATGTTTATGTATACATAAATTATTTTATGAATTTTTGTATGATATACATAATTATATAAATAATTACATGCAATGTGTTATGTTGATTTTAGAAAAATTTTTATTTTTTATGAGGGTTAGGCAATTTTTATAATTGTATACAATTTGTATTTCTTTATTCATAGGTTGTTAACACCAGCCATGCTTAAATTTGACTATGTTCTTAGAGTCTTCATCAAACACTGAACAGAACAAAAAGATCAAAATAATGAAAGCACGAAGGAACAAAATTAAGTAGCAAATCAAAGGAATAATGAATGAACAATAGTAAAAAGGAATGATCAATAGAATGAAATATGAATGAGAAGAGAAAGAAGGTATAAATAAGATCAAGTATCTCGAATATTCAGCCTTCTTACGATACGAATTAGAATCAGATATCTAAGCTTAAGGAAGAATATGATGAAAAAGGAGGGTTGTTGTGAGTTTTCTTTAATAGTAGGCCTGGTAATTTCGGAGGTCCGGAACGTTCACACTAGGATTCGAACCTGGGTTGTTGTGAGTTTGTTGGAATGGAATCAAGGTCAAAAACAGGCCTAGGTTCATTTAAAGTGAAGTACAATAGATGCAAGTACATGATCAACCATGGGTAGCTTATCTGGGAAATAACATGGAAGAAAAATGAATTCTAAAACAAATAAGAGCCGTCAAAATGAATTTGTTAACTTATTTTATTTTCGACGCTACTAATTTTTGAACATTTTATATGTGCGCATGTATAAACGTAAATTTCAAATTTATTTGCATTTTCATTATTTCCATTAATAAAATATTTATTTTATAATTTATTAGTAAAGAGATGACTTTTATCTTTGTTTAAAAAAATAATGAATAAAAAAGGAATAAATGAAAAAACACATGATCTTTCGAAATTCATATTTGGTTTATGTGTTCTTTATACTCGAAACCAACTTTTTTGCATTTTAAGTTTTGTTGATTTTAGCATTTTTATAATTAAGTTCAAGGTTAGTCAAGAAATTTAAGACTACATACATTCGAATCCGATTTATACATAAGTAGATCCATGAGCATGATACTTTATTTATAAACAAATTAGTGTTCAATTCATAACTTTCATGTTTTAAGGATTTTGATTTTCGGAATATTATTTCTAATTTAAATAAAAGGGAAATAACCTACATTGGTGCTATGAATGATGTGAAGATGATGCATATGTTTAACACCTATTTGGATAGGAAGGAAATTATGAGGTAAATACAAAGAAGAAGAAGATACTTGAGAAGGGTCAAATGAAAGAGTTTGGAGGTAGGGCAGATGTTGCTAATGTGGAGGAGTAAGGGGTGGGTAGAGATAGCAATGTCCAAAAGCGTTAGAAGATGGGGCCAATGGGTTGGGGGTAGATGTAGGTGCTATGTCCCAAGGAGCTTGGAAGATAGCATAGATATTCCATGAGGGGTGGGTTAAAAGTTCACATGTTGGAATTAGAAAATCCCCTTTATTACTACATAAAATAAAATAGAGTACATTACAAGAAATCCCTCAACACTTTAACCCACATAGAACAGAGGTTTAGTGTAGGGACAATATCCAAAACACCCCTGACATGTGGCAGTTGGAGCTAAAAATACAATTTATGGTTGGTGCAGATGGTTCTCAAGTGATGGTTAGGAGAATCTTCTAAAAGCACCCATTATTTTATTGAGTAAATTACAAAAAAGTTTTTGAACTATACACCTGATTTGAATGCAGTATCTGAATTCTAAAAAAGTAACAATGTGGTACCCGAACTTTCAAATTTGTCTCAATATGGTCCCTGACTATTGAAATTTAAGGTTAAAATGATGAAATAATCAACTAAATTTCTATGATGAAGGACCATATTGAGACAAATTTGAAAGTTGGAGTACCGCATTGTTACTTTTTAAAGTTAAGGTACGACGTTGTAATCAGGTGTATAGTTCAAAGACTTTTTTGTAATTTACTCAATAAAATAATAGGATTATGCTTTTAGAAGATTCTCCTAACCATCACTTGAGAACCATTTGCACCAACCACTAAATTGTTCTTTTTAACTCCAACTGCCACATGTCAGGGATGTTTTGGATATTGTCCCTACACTAAACCTCTGTTCTATTTGGGTTGAAGTGTTATTATGAAATTTACAATGTAACTGCAAAATATGAGGAGGTTAAAGTGCTACTAAACTTTTTTTACTGTTCACTTACATGGATCTTTTGGGTGGAGATTTACATGGATTGCAAGCAACATAAACGTTTTCTCATCACAAAAAAACATCCATAGGATATTGTCAAGATTCAAGATGTCTACATCAAAGCTCTTAAACACTCTCCTATATTCCAATGTTCATATCTTTAACTTTTACACCTTTGTGGTATATAGAGGACTTAATATCCCATGTCTAGAGAAGCAAACAAATATGTATATCCCTATCCAATCTACTATTATGTTCATTTTATATAGATAATGATATATGTGTCTTTATATGTTTTGAAATGGAAGTGGAGATGAAAATTACTTTGATATATACAAATATTTATATTTGAAAAACTATTTTTTATATAGATATAGTTGTCAATTTATGCATAATTTATGTAATAAAAATTATGCATTATTTTGCCATATTTAAAATAATTATTATGAAATATATACACTTAATATATCTATTTATGTATTAGCCATTTTATACATGTATTTTATGCTATTCTTATATGATCATATCCATTCTATATCTATGTCCATTTATAAGGGTGTGGTAACATATTTTTCATACCATCAATTTCTTTATCTACATCATTTTCATATTTTAAAACAAATGAGGATATGGGAACACGGATACCTGTATCAATATCTAACTATTTCCATCCTTGCTAGTGTCTTGTATACAAGAGGAATTAGAAATCTAATATATGTTATGGTGTGCACATGGCCTGATAAAACATATTATCAGTGTTGTCAATAGAATTTTTGATGACTCGGGAAAAAGCATTGGTAGACTGTTAAAACATACATACATATACATACATACTATATATATATATATATATTGATATCAAAGAGGAACATCTGATATTAACCTTATGTATAGAAGTGATACAATGCATTTGATTACGGGTTATTTCGATTTAGATTGTGTTATTGACATTGATGGAAGAAGATCGTCATGTAGTTTTATCATAAATTAGAAAGCAACTTTGTAAAAATATGTTATTTTGTCTACCACAGGAGCATGAGGAAGAATGTCGAGGACAAAGCGGGTTGGTTGCAAATGGGTCTTTGAGAAGAAGGTTGAGACTTTGAGTATGAAAGCATCATTTAAAAGCATGTTGGATTATAAAAAGGCTATAGAGAAGGAGTGGACTAGAAGGATTTCTCTTCACCATTTGTGAAGTATAATTTCATGCATATTCTACGAACCTTAGTCGCACATTATACATACTTGGAAGCTTGAAAATTAGATTTGAATATTCTCTTTCTACATAGAGAATTAGAACAAGATACCTTGATGCATCATTAAAGGGTTTTGTTATTTAGGGAAAGGAAGACAAATATTGTAGACGGAAAAGTCCTTGTATAGACTAAAAGAACCCTCAAGTTATTGATACAAATAGATTCCATACTTCATGGTTAGCCATAGCTAAAACAAGAGGTTGTGTGGTTGTTATTTGTATCATAGAAAAGTGAAGGAGGATTCCTTTATTTGTTTTCTTGTCTATATTGATGATATACTTATCACAACTAGGTTCTAATCTGACAGCCAAAAGATGAAGCAAACTTTTCAATGCAAAATTTAATATGAAGAATCTTAGTGCATGTCATAAGATCTTCATGATGTAGACTTACAAGGACTTCAAGAAAGGTAAAATTTTCGTATCATAAAAATGTACCTTTCTACGATATTGAACATCTACAATAATGATCTCGAGTACTCCATCTATCACTAGTTGTCATCTATTTGCATATTTATTTACCTTAGATTGATGTAAAAAAAATAAGTATATGTCTCATGCCTATGGAGAAAATAGATATGAATATATATATATATAGAGAGAGAGAGAGAGAGTTTAATGGGGCTGGCCCGCGCCGTTTTTGGCATTTTTTTATTTTTTTTGAAAAATATCGTCATGTATATTCATCTCTATATGCCATTTGAATTTCGTTAGAAACAGAGACTCCTACGGCCTCCATTGAGATGGTGTCGATTTAAAAAATCATGTTACCGTTAAAAAATGATTGTCTGGATGGAGGCCGTAGGAGTCTCTGTTTCAGATGAAATTCGAATGGCATATAGGAGGGATATAGGGCTGAATATACATGACGATATTTTTCAAAAAAATAAAAAAACGTCGAAAATAATGCGGGGGCAGCCCCATTAAACTCATATATATATATATGATTTCTTTTAAATAGAACGCAGTCCTTCCTAAGTTCAGGAAGACCAGCCCCTTTTTGTATAAAACATGATGACTTTCGTAGAATACATATACAGTTTTGTATTATAATGTGCAGTTTTGATGTTTGTATTATAATGCGCAGTTTGTATGCGGCTTTGTATTTATAACGTGCACCTATAATATAACCTGTATACGTATTCTACTAAAATATTTGTGGTTTATACAAAAAAGGGGCCGGTCTTCCTGAACCTAGGAAGGATTGTGTCCTATTTGAAATGTCCCCTATATATATACATATATAGGAAATATTTCCAATGAGGTGCACCTTTCCTGGGTGAATGGAAAGTCAAAGGTTTGAGTGCAAGACTAGAAAAAGTCAAAGGTTGGCACTCGACTGAGGTTTTAAGGCGACAACGATTTTTCCAAGGGTTGATGATGTGAACCATATACTTCAAGTTATTTATTTGACTTGGATTTATACATGTATCCATACAACTTTGAGTACCAATATTGTAAGCTCCATTGGATTAGGGTTTTAGCTTCAGAGTGTCCATTCTCCCTATGAAGAACACGAGACTTCAATGTAAATTATCACCATCTTTGTATGCATAAACAAAATCCTAAAAGCAATAGTGGCAAATTGGAACTCCAAAAACCCTTTACACAACTTAATTAAGACTCCTTAAGTATCTTAGTAGGAGATGGAATCAAAAACAATTTTGATAACTATAAAAAAGACTTAATCATGCCCATGGAGTATCTCCCTCACATGAATCCATGAGTTCCAGTGCTATAAAATTTATTGAACAAGCATATTTATTGACAAGAAGAATGTGACCCTTCACAAATTCTCACAATTTTCTTGGTCAACAACAAGGATACCATGGGATGTCAATTATTTGCACGCCCTATCTAAAGCATGTTATTGTTCACACCCTTGCCAAAGAAAACATCATTTTAGTTTAGGTGACTTCCATATCTACATTCCCAAAGTTGTGTTGTGTTGTGATTTTAAAAAAAATATTGCATGTATATAACTAGGGTTTTTTACCCGTGTGCCACTTTGAGATTCTGCAATGACAATTATGTCCCTCTCTGGTTCGCAATATCACTTGTGTCCCTTCCAACTTTCTTGGGTCTTTAATACGTGTACATTTCTGTTAATTTGATCATCAATAAGGTGAACCAAACCTTGGCTTGTGTCACCTTGGCTTGTGTCGTTGTCAGTCCCGCATGCGTGCCACCTTTGTTTTTAGACTGTCGTTGCCCGCCAGGGCTCGAGAACCACCTGAAAGAGAAGATGACAATAGAGGGGATGTTCATATCGATTGTACATTTTTTTTTCCTTTTGTCATTTATACTTCTACCACGGATATCAACTAACTCGAGGGGCATAAATATTAACATCCAGAAAAGGCAGGGGCAAAACTGATATTGCAAAAATAAGAGAGGAACTTACTTGTAATCTACCCCAACTTAGTATCTACCTTCAAACATCAAATTTAAAAATCTTATACAGTTACTGTGCCCAGATAAAAACAAAGTTTCTGCATAACCATCGAAAATCAAGAAATAGAAGTAAACACAGATTAATCTGTGCTAGAAAAGATGCAACTAACAAAGACGGACGTAGGTGTCCTTTATAGCATCACCTTCAATCTATTATTATTATTATCATCGTTGTTATAAATCCTTCACGTTGCACCAAAACCTCACCTTTCTCTCTCACACACACACACCTTTCCCTTTCGTTGATTATTTACCCAAAGCCTCCACCAACCGCCTCTACCACCTTCAGATCCCTCACTCCCACCACCACCACCACCACAGACCGAAATGGAGGCGACCCACTTTGCTTCTTTCCCAGCTGGTCTCCTCCTTGTGCTTTTATTGCTCTCTGGAACCCATATGGTGGTTGTTGAGTGTGATGTTGGTGTCAACTGGGGCACTCTCTCTACTCACAAGCTGCCTCCCTCTGTGGTTGTGGATCTGCTGAGGGAGAACAGGGTTGGCAAGGTGAAGCTGTTTGACTCTGACCCATCTGTTCTGAGGGCTCTCATGGGCAGTGGGATTCAGGTGATGGTGGGCATACCTAATGAGCTGCTCGGGGCCTTGGGATCATCTTCTGCTGTATCTGATATGTGGGTCAGTCAGAATGTTTCCAGGTTTATGGTGAAGGGGGGCGCTGATATCAGGTGAGTTGCTTTTGGTAAGGACTTGCTTTTCTTGTATGTGTATGTCGATCTTGTTGTCACATTTTATTATGTGATTAGATTGGTGTAAATCTCGAAAAAGATCCGATTTTGAGTTGCGGGTGTTTAGCTGCTTTCGTTTTCCAAACTAGTATTCTTGCATCCTCATGGTGTTGCTTGATATTCTCGGTTGAGAAGCTAGAATTTTGAGATTTGATAAGAAGTGGCCATTACTCAAATCTTCAAATTAATTTTAAAAAACAATTTTACAAGATACACTTAAGATCATTATCAGAATTTCGTATCTTTTGCAATGGTGGTTCGACCTTTTTCTGAACCTGCACATGGCAGGAACTTAGTTCACAAGACTGCCCTCTTTTTTAAATTATACAGCTCACATCCAAATGAGTACGATGAATATCAAACATGAGGTAAATTTGAACACACACGAAACATGTAGATTTTAACAAGGTTCATGCCTGCTTGGACGGCTACAGATCATTTCCTTGCTGTATGGGAAAAGAGGAAAAAGGATTACAAATGACTATCCAATTGCCTGAGCAAAAGATTGGGGAGTTTATATAGCAACTCCCTGTGCAAACATATTTGGAAACATACACTCCGAAGAATCCACGAAATGCAACTAAATCAATGCAAACTGACGGATTAGATTTAAGGCATTTCAACGAATTTTAATATGGGACCTCGTACTTTGACCTGTATATAATGTATGTCAGATTGATGAATAAGATCTGGAGGCCCAGCTTGGTTTGAAACTGTCTGAGTTCGTCTAATGTTCTTGTAAGGGTAATGCTAAATATAATCATGCATACTTGTTTCGCCCAACGAAGAAAGCACGAGGACATTCCTTTTATTTCTACTTTGACTAATCTACAGATATAAACTGTGTTATTCTGTTGTTTTTTCCTATTCTGTTTCATGTTAGATTCAAGATATTCCTTCTTTTTCCTCTTATATAGAAATTATCCCATGTAGCTGACCCTTCTTATAGTGGGAGAAGGCTTTGCCATTAATATATAATTTATCACAAATTAAAATGCATCCAAGTGATAGCTTCGTGCTGTAGTCATCTAAGACTCCGCAGTTACCCAGTTGAAATATAAATATAACAGGTTGTAAATTGTTTTTGAAAAGCTTAAGTTTGATTTTCAACACTAGTGGCTTTTACTACTTGTATTGCTTTTTCGGTAATCATTTTGGAGGTGCCATTGACTAATACCCTATTTCGATCTGATCTTTCAGATCATGGAGAGTGGGAGCAACCTAGCGAATAGTACATGTTTTTAGTAATATTCATAGCTCACATCACTTGAACAAGTATAATGGTCTGCTGTTTTTATTCCTTATGAACATACCTACAGAGTTAAGTGACGGTTAAATTTCAATGGCCTGGCATTTAAGTTACGTACAAAAGGTTATGATCTATGTATTGCAATCCAAGTAGATGAAAGGTAGAAGAGGAATATATTTGTTGCAAAGAAAGATGATTGATACATTTTCGCTATGGTTAAATCGAAAGAAGGAAGCACTTCCTTTTTGGTCTCTCCTTTACAAACAAACAAACAAACACACACACACACACACACACACACACACACACACACACACACACACACACACACACATATATATATATAAATGGTGAAGCCTTCTCCCACTATAAGTAGGATCGCCTACATGGATTCTTGCTCAAATCCATGTTGAATGATATGACTATTTTTTACGTTGGTTGTCGACTACCTAACGCAAACCCCACAAGGGGGTTTTGAACCCTGATCTTTTGGGTGGTAGTCATATTGCACTACGACCAGACCATTTACAAATAAATATATACTAAAGAAATTCCCATGAAATTTGGACTGAATGCTACTGAGGATTTATATACAAAAAGGTTAGTGTTTTTTGCATAGTTGCAAAACGCCTGTTCTTACCCTGATAGGCTGACCAAAGCAACCAATGGCCATTGTTAAGTATGTCTACTATTTGTTAGGCCTCAACAACTTTGTATTACTTGTCTGCAATACAGCCTGGACAGTATCATTACGAAAAGCCATGTCCAAGTAGTAGATTTCATAGTAGACTTGTGATCCTTGACCCTTCTCTGATAACAGATAGTTCTTTGGTTTTATAAAATTCTGATGGATTATGCTGGAGTTCTTCCTTGTTAGAACAATCTAATATTTTTTTTACTTGAATTCCTTTTGTATCCAACTGTTCAAGTTTAGATTGTTGCTTGAATTAATACTTCAGGGTGGTTATATTCTGTTCATCTTACTTTAGGTAGCCTGGTTGAGTCAATTGACTTGTACATTACTAAACATTTCCTTATAATATATAAAAAAGATTTTGTAATTGAGAATCCTTTTTAAATTACTTGGAACTATTCTGTTCAACTGTTCGACATTAAAATATCTTTTTAAATAGAAAGATTTGTGTGACAATAGAAATGCTAAAAACGTTTCTTACATGTGAAAATGTGCATGGTGGTTGTGCTGGATTTACTGATGCATTAACTAAAGCTTAGGTTGCATTTTTCATCTCCGTGTGCACATTATATTCAAGGCAAAATAAAGATATGCAAAGTCGAAGTACATTCATTTGATGCATTTTTTTTGTTTTACATGGAATGCTGACAGGTATATTGCTGTCGGAAATGAACCATTTCTCTCAAGCTATCAGGGTCAGTATCAAAAATTTAGTTCTTCCAGCTCTGGTCAGCCTCCAGCAGTCGCTAGCAAATGCAAATCTGGCTGGTTATGTGAAGCTTGTGGTGCCCTGCAATGCAGATGCATACGAGTCCACTCTGCCCTCCCAAGGAATCTTCCGAACAGACTTGAGTCAGATAATGACGCGGATTGTTACCTTTTCTTAACTCGAACGGGTCCCCTTTTGTAGTAAACATTTATCCATTCCTAAGCCTCTACCAAAGCTCAGATTTTCCTCAAGGATTATGCATTCTTCGAGGGATCCTCCCACCCTGTTGTTGATGGTCCAAACATATACTACAATGCCTTCGATGGTAACTACGATACACTGGTTGCTGCGCTAAATAAAATCGGTTTTGGGCAGATGCCCATTATCGTGGGTGAGGTGGGTTGGCCAACAGATGGAGCGATACCTGCAAATCTAAGCGCTGCAAGAGCCTTCAATCAAGGATTGATCAACCATGTTCTAAGCAACAAAGGCACGCCGCTGAGACCGGGTGTCCCTCCCTTGGATATCTATCTCTTCAGTCTATTAGATGAAGGACAGAAAAGTGTGCTTCCAGGTAACTTTGAAAGACATTGGGGGATCTTCTCCTTTGATGGTCAGGCAAAGTATCCCTTGAACCTTGGTAAAGGTGGAAATCTGAGGAACGCCAAGGATGTAAACTATCTCCCGTCCCGGTGGTGTGTTGTGAATCCATATAGTGATCTTTCAGGTGTTACCACTCACGTTAAGGTTGCGTGCAATGCCGCGGATTGTACCAAACTGCTCTATGGAGGCTCCTGCAATGCGATTGGTGAGGAAGGGAACATTTCTTATGCCTTTAACAGTTATTACCAGGTAAAGAAGCAGGATGAACAAAGTTGTGATTTTGATGGGCTTGGAATGATCACCTTCCTTGATCCTTCTGTTGGCAATTGCCGGTTTTTGGTTGGAATCAACGACAACAGTTCATCATCACGCAGACATGTAATTTCGGGGAGGTTCTTCTGGTTTATGTCAGTGGGGCTTTACTTGCTGCTGAGAATACTGAGTTCACTGTGATTATGGCATACATGAAAGTCAAAACAAATCTAGCCATATACAGATAGATTGGCGATAAAAGCATTATTAATCTGAGTTCTCTTGATGATGAAGATGATAGTTGGGCGTTTTTGAACACATCTCATCAGGTTATCATTCTGCCAAGATCCACGAATATCTGAGGGTAGATGATCGGCTTTGCACCATTTTTCCCATCGTGTTTTACTATTTGTGATTATATGCTTTGAGGCTCCTGTTGGGAATTGGCCTATCGTTTGTTGGGCTCCCCACGAGGAACAATGGATGCTTAGATACACGTCTATAGTGAAAAAGATCATTGAATTGCTTTGTAGTTGTGACCTTTCCATCTCTTTCAAACTGTTAAGGTGGGTTTAGGGATCCTGACATCATTTCTTTTGCGTGTTTAAGATGTTCAGATTATGGTTAAAGATTTGGGTCACATTTTTTGCACGATTTTGGGGTCAGTATAGTGTCGTCAATGTGTGGGAGGTGTGACTGGATTACGTTTTGGAGTAGAAACAGAGTTTCACAGCAAGGAGAAGATGCATCGACTAGAGTTACAAGGGTGGCAGGGGGTGCAGCATGGATGCAAGTTCATGTTGATGGAATTGTGTATATGCAACATGCTCATATTGGAGGATCGGCAGCTACACCCACATGCACAGGCCTCATGCACAAGCCTCACCGCTGCGGAGGTTGTGAATCCACTGTTTGGCCGTGTTCATTTGAGGGATAGGGGCCAGGATATAGTCCTTATCCCTCCTCCGTCAAATTTATTTTTTGTTGCCCTTCAATAGATGGTCAATATTTTGATGACGGATAGGAATCAGCCAAGATGGCGGATAGGGTTTCGATAGATGGTCCTTATCTCTATTCAATTTCATACTTCTTTGTTACAATGTGATCTGTTTGAAAACCTTGATGTGAATAACACACGAACTCCAAAGCTACAGGGAAAACGGAATCCACACCGGGGACACCGGGGACTGCAACTAACTACCTACACCTGGCCATTTTTCTTACTGATTTTTTATTTTTTTGAAGGAACCCTATGAAGATTTACTTAGTTTATTGAGTGGAATATGTGTTTCAAACTTCATGCAAAACAAACATTCCTAACATGCTCATTTAGATAGGGTCAATTTCAGTAATTCTGAGACCGTTAAAATGTGAGTCTTGATGGAGATGATAGAAGTATCGAATTTAGTTGAATTTGGCATGAGACCATGGTGATATATGATGATTTAAATTCCCCTAAGTTTCATTTCAAGAACACCAAAAATCAATGAAAAAATAATCGAGTGCAGCTAATTGATTACACCCCCGAGTGCAGCTTCCTCATCCCCTTGCTAAAAACAGTTAACCATCTATAACATTTTCTAAAAAAAATTCTCGGTTCATTTAAATTCAGAAAATACATAAATATACTTTAGGGTACTACGAATTATCCTTGGCATTCTCCTGCAATTAAAGAAGCTAAGTGATTGCAGATTGGAATAGGCAAGGATGTTGACTTATAGTTTGAAATGAAGGCACGGGTTGTGCTTAGGGTTTGGTTAAGATGTATGCAAGTTGGTGTTTAGAAGAGATGAACTTGACATGTAGGCAGCATCGATATTATCCTTGCCATAGAACGGAATAGGTTGATGAAGTTCTCTAAGTATTGTAGAACATTCCTTCATTAAAACCTTCTTCATTTTTTCATCACCAACTCAGCTGCTACCAATAATCAAACTCTCAAATTTAATTACAGTTTTTTCAATGATACAACACAACGAACGGCAAATCTCATATTGCTTTATAAAATTCTCGTTTTAAATTTACCCAGATATTACAGTCAGATTATTGACCTGGGTTTTTTAAACAGGAAGAAACGCCGGCTGTCGAAAACGCCCTCTGATGATTAATGGGTTTTATGCGGCTGTTGCTTAGAGAACATGGATAGTGCACTTTCATCGATATATGCACCAGATTCCTAAACATATCACCTTCGATGAAGATGAATTACATATGGTTCAGTACTTTCATAGTATCTTCTCTTGACCAGGATAGGAATCCTATCAGTGTTGAACATGGATACATATTACAGTCTACTAAATAAAGACTGAACATGACTCAGATACATGTCGCATTCCAAATACATCGCCGGAGAGCAGTCTAATATTCAGCAGAGGAGCATGTATAAAGTAAACAGAGTGACCACAAAGAAGTAAAAAAGAGATTTTCAACCTTGAAGGATATTCATAACGTAATGAAAATTTTACCAACATGCAAAACAATCGGAGCACTTTGTCGAAAAGAACAATGGACAGGAGACGATCAAAGTGCTCGCTTCAGCCACTTGGGCAGATTTAACAAATCCTTCATTCCAAGCTTGGTAAAGAACACTGAGTATAGAATATGCAACAAGAACACAAAACATCCACAGTTGATCACGAGCTGTCAGAGTATAAACATGGTTAGTATATATTTTCACACAAGAAATTGACGAAAGATGCATTAAAAATATGTGATAGTTTGAGGAAACTCACAAGAACTGTAAATATGGTATATACAGTGTTCATCGTTAACATTGTGTTTACACCTACAGCTGCAAGCACACCCATCAGAGTGGCATGAATGTTGATTGTAATCTGCAAAATAAAAGAATCAAGTATTGGTGCCTCAGAGTTAGAAATAATGAGAGGTTTTTCCTTTGTACGGTATACATACCAAATTAAGTATGTTTTCCCTGATCAAAAATGAAGATAGTAAAACATATCCTACAGCACCAAACGCTCGAATCTGCACTAGTTCAGAAGTTTAGGTGGTTCCAAAAAGTATCCACCATAATAAGAACATGATATAACCAAAAAAACAAATCTAAGGAGCTCACAAATGAGCACAGGAGGATGGAGAGGCCCCAGTTGGCACGCAACCTGAGTATAACACTATGGTTATCTATCTGCTACATGAAAAACTATCAATTAACCCTAGTGAGAGAGGTTAGGCTGCCGTACCTCCATAAGGAACCCATCGCCAAACCAACAAATCCATGCATTAGCTGCAACAGATATGACATTACATTATTGCAGTGTTACAAGAGTCGTTAATTTCTTAAGGAGAATTTCTAAAATCTAAAAATTTGGGTGCCAAATGATGGATGAATATTTTGCAAACCCTATTTGAAGAGGAACCTTCGTATCATTTGAGGGGAAGATAATGGTTCTCATTGATGCATGAGACATTATTCCGGATGACAACAGTTTACTGAATTAAAAAATCGAGATTAGAGCGCTTCAGAAAGAGGTGAGTGAGCTGATCTCGAAGAGGTGATAAGACCAACTATATAAAATCTCCAAATTATGGAAGTACAAAATCATAAATATCCATCCACTCTTAAAATTACGAAAAAATTATTAACCATCTGCCAACCCCCAGACATGTATCCACCTGTATGATTTTCGAATCATTTATAAATTAATGTTAATAGAAAAGGCTTTCAAATCATTAAAAAACATCTATTTATTTTGTGAATAGCATTAGAAATTCAATTAGATATTCATATCAATAAAATTCAAGAAATAATGTCACTACTCCCACTGGAGCTAGGAAGTAAGCCCCACAACCCAAAAGCCTGCTACTGCCTTTCGTCCATTCCTCGTCAAGTGAACTCGGCTGTATCATAGATGGGGCATGTTCCCTTCCCACCTGCTTTGAACACAAATGCATCAACCAAGTGAAGACAGCATTCCACTCTACGATACCACTATACAGAAGGAGGGCCCGAAGAAAGAAAGTCGACGCGTAATAGTACCTTCACAGCTTACCCAATACATCATGACCTTAGGGTGGGGAAATACGCAGAATTTAAAATAGATATGATGAATGTTTCTCTGCTTAGAATTAGATGTTGTATTAATCAGTGATGGTTTGATCACATAGTAAAAATCAATGAGGGAAAAATCTCTAATATCTCAGTGGGCCTTTAATGGATCATACTGTAAATGTTTTGGCTAAATACATTGATGACTTTCCAGGTTCTATATCACGCTTATTGAATCTCCTGACCTGGACTTTGTTCGAAATATTCCATATACAAATCTCTTCAAAGGAATCTACAAAAACCTTAATCCTAACCAAGTAGAGCCTTGATTTAGTTAGAATACAGATGCAAGACGTGAAATAAGATAAAATGTCACACTCTAGAATAAGTTTTGTAAAGAGGGATTCTCAGGATAGCTTTCTAAATGGGAAAAAGATGACAATGACGTCTACATCTCCAGCAATTGACACAATCAACGCCATATTTTTGTGAACACTGAAACAACAAACTGTTGAATGAACATGCTACCATCAGATTTTGTTCATGTGTGTGTACTTCAAAACTGTGTAATGCTCTCCCACTCAAATTCAAAACCGCCTTCAATTTTACTTGCCATTTGAAATTGCGAAGTTACAAAATCGTCTTCTTTATACTTAAAGTATTCACTTAAGAAGCTCTAAGTATATCACTTTTCAGTGCATCACTTCTCCCTTCTAGCAATTAACAATGCAGTTACAAGCAAATGAAACATCCAACTGCTTCTCACCACCACCACCACACTTCTATTCATGTGAAAGGAGAAACTCCTTTTTCGGTCCCCACTGGACACACAGCTAATGCCCTTCAAACTCCATTTATCCTAGAGATCACTAGCTCACCTTCTTTTTATTTATGGGGCATTCAAAGGGAAAAGTGATAACATCTGAAAGAAGGATATAATCGAAAGGTTTGTACAGGTGATAAAAGCATTTTTTAAATAATATAAACTCGTACTAAAGATGAAGGACATCAAGTTGGAAAATTCAAAATTAAACTGTTATATCATAGAAATATAACTCTGACTTTATCATTTATTCAGTGTAGAAGAGAAAACAATAAGATTTACAGTTTTCATATGTGATGGAAAGGGTTTGCACTTCATTACAATTTAACTTAAATTCTACTGCAATCTTCCAATTCATTCACTATGTTTGATAAAATAAACATATAACCATGTAACCAAAGTTCAGGCATGTATGGTAGCGAAAAATCCAATCTGCAGCTATAATATTAATTGGACAGAAACTAAATAAAGAACAAACTTCACAAGCTAACCAAGTAAGTAGTTGCTTTGACAGGTCCAGACAAAGTAAGCAACAACATCGCCGTTGCCACCTGAAAGAAAGCAGCGGGAGACATTGAGCTAAACAAATACTAGTAAATTTGTAGCACTGACTGAAGACAAACCATGGTTTTTCTGCCAGCTGCTAGGCCCCACCGCATGGAAGAGATCACTATAGGTAGTGAGAAGAAACACCCGAAATAGTTCTGTGAAACACAAACAGTTGCTCAGAGCATTGCTCCGCTCTAAAGGAAAAATGCAATATTGGCATCATGCACAAAGCATGATCATCTGTTAAATCATTTTCAATATTCAATGTCAAGCCACCTAGAAATGAAACCCAAGTTATATAGGTCCTGGTAGTGAAAAATGAAAAGGTAAGAAAGCTTTTGGAAAAGTTTATGCCGGTCTCACAAAAAATCTTGCAGGTGAGAAGCTCCATGATGTAATAATAGGATTACAATAATCACGTGCATGTATAGCTTGTGTTAGCGAACACTTATATAGCTCTAGGAGGATAGAAATTTCAATGTCCCCTCGATATCATAAAAGAAAATACTTCTCGAACAACGCACTTAATAAGACTCTTCAGAAAGATTTCCATAGAGAACACTCTTTCCACAGCAACTACATATAAATTGAGTAAATCACAAATGCAAATTTCTCTCTATTATTCATCAAAGCATCAGTATGAATGCAAGGTTACAAAGTCAGTGTCAGCAGGAAGGAGCATCAAATAAAGAATAAAAGGAAATCAGACGACTAATCACATTTATTCAATTTTGTGATTTTTTTAAATAAAAATCTATTTTTAGATATATATAAAAATGTGCTAAGCCTTCTCCCACTATAAGTAGGGTCGGCTACATGGATTCTTGCTCAAATCCATGTTGAAAGATTCGACTATTTTTTACGCTGGCCGTCGACTACCTAACGCAACCCCTGCAAGAGTGGGATTTGAACCCTGGTCTTTTGTGTGGTAGACACACTGTACTACCACTAGACCATTAAGTGGGTACTATTTTTAGATATATATATATATATTCTTACAAATTTAAATAGATGTGGGCATTCTCAATGTTAATATGTGAATATAAAATAAAATATGAAGAACCAAGAATAATAAGAAAAATTCGAATTGCGTGAAACGATACTCATAATGAGCACGATCAAACCACAGGAAGCAGACTCATATGAGTGAGCATTCTATTAGAATCTATCAATAGGCTGGATATTCTATTAGAATCTATCAATAAACACAATCTCTCAGTGTGGGGTTCTATATATATATTCCCACAACTCAACAAGTCCCACCACTCATCAATGTGGGACTAAACAACTCACACTCATAGATGTCAAATTACACAAATATCTCTACACTCATATGTCTGGGTATTCTATTAGATTCTATCAATAGGCTGGACATTCTATTAGAATTTATTAATAAACGCAATCTATCAGTGTGGAATTCTATACATAGTCCCACCACTCATCAATGTGGGACTAAACAACTCACACTCATAGAGGTCAAATTACACAAATATCTCAATACTCCCCTAAAAATGGAGCTGGAATGTCCAGCTTATACAATACAACACACGCAAGTGAGTACACATATCAACCAACTCTCAAACTTTCAGGTGCATCTTCTCATCCTTGGGATCTAGGGGTGTTGCAACTAATGTTGATGGGCTCTTTAATGTTATGGATAATACGGAAAACTAGAAAAGAATATCGCCAATGAAAACTTCTATGACAAAAGGGTTCTAACATGAAGCCATTATAATGTCTTTCTTAATGACAGCCACGAACTAGGTCTCTCCACACTGACTCAGAAAACAGGATCTCTACTCTGGAGCCACTATGAATCTCTTCATATAGAGCCTCTATCATGGGTCTATGACATACATGGTCCACATCAAGACTCTAATATCAACTCTAAGCTCGAATTACGAGTATGGAGACCTCCTTAACAATGATCACATATGTTCACCTCACACAAAACAAGGAGGTGTTCTCGAATACTCCTATCTCCCATATCCATGTGACATAAAAACTCAATTTCTCCCCCACCCTTTTCTTCTCTTATTCTTCTCTTTTTAAAAAAATCGTTTTTTCACACCATACTTTTTTATACTTCTCCCTTTTTTGCAACAAAACTTTTTTTTTCAATCCCACTAACAGTCCCCACATTATTGCTGCTCCTTTTGTTAAAAAAAGAACTTTGGCCTCCTGGTCCAAATTAGAATATGAACTTAGGCCTCTTGCCTTCTCGGAGAACTAGAAGGACAATGGACATCAGGCCTTTCCATTTCATTTTCTTGGTTATTAGGGTTGGGGGTTAAAGTGGAGAGGAGCCTCTACTGATCTTTGTGATAAGAAAATCCCTCTGAAAGTCAAAGGAAAATATTACAAAGCAGTCGTGAGACCTGCTATGTTCCATAGATCAAAATGTTGGCATGTGAACCATAGACATGAGCAGAGTGATAATAGTAGAAATGAAAATGTTAAGGTAGACGTATAAGTTGGAATGATAATAGTAGAATGATAATACACGAAAAGATCGGATTCGGAATGATGCGATTGGAAGGAAAGTTGGTGTAGCTCCGATAGAGTATAAGATGAGAGAAAACTACTTAAATGGTTTGGTCATTTGTAAAGGAGGTCAGTTCACGCACCAGTTAGAAGATGCGAGATTTGGGATGATGAGCTGGTTAAGAGAGGGTAAGGAAGGCCCAAGAAGTGTTGGAATGAGACGATTCGAAGGGATCTTAGTTATTTGGATTTAAACCCGAGAATGATCCAAAATAGATCTGAATGGAGGCAAAAAATCTATGTAGTCGATCTACTTAATTGTGGGAAAAAGCTTTGTTGTTGTCGTTGTATTAGGGTTGGGGGACCCAATGTTGCGGTGCAACCATCATTGCCATCACCATTTGGAAGTATCACAACCATTGCTACGACCAGAGCTTCATCGGGAGACCCGTCTTCTCGGTCTCCGTCAACATGCTTCCACAATGCTTGAAGTTTTGATTGGATCGGCTACAGACAGTTGAGGAGCTTGTAATGCCTCGTATCCCTCAAGAATCTTATTGTTGATGTTGTTGCAAGGTGGGGGCTTGAGAATGAAACACCCTTCTTGCGAAGTTGTTGGGGGTGAGCTCTAAAGAGGGACACTCCTAGAGTGGTGGCACTGAAGGAAAGATCTTAAGAAGCTAAGATGCCCAAGTTATTCGAATGAGAAGAGGTTGCATCTGACATTAAGGTTGGAGATGTGGTGGCCACGATGCTACCAACAAAAGCCCTCAAAACTGAAATGAAACATGGATGTGATGTTCGCGGGCTTGTCATTCTAGGGTTTCTAGAGATAGTCATTGCTAAGGTTCTGGAGAACCTGTCATGTTGTATTGTAATTGACAATTATTGTTGACCTAGAACTTGGCCTGAGAGGTAGAAGCCATTCATTCTTCAATGGTTAGGGTTCCAAGAAGGAACGATCTTCCCTTGTGTCGCCTTTTCGCCAAACAAGAACAAAACCACATCACCATTAGAAAATATAAACATAAATAAAATTGAATGTTAAAGATGAACACATCCAAGAATGATTACCTCTAAAATAATTTGAATGATTCGTATTCATTGTTGTAAAAGTCAGCCGACTAGGCCGACTAGTCGAGTCGATAGGGTGGTTGTCTGACTATTAACCAATCGGTCAATAGTTGGTCAACTGACAACTCGACCCAGCTAGTCGACCGACTGGACCGACTAGTCGATTGATTTTGCATTGAGATTCTTTAATTTTTTTATTTTTTGCTTTTTTAAAAGCATACTTATTTTAATATTCTTAATGTCTTGTTTAAATTGAATTACTTCTTTTATTTCAATATGATAGTATAAAAAATGTACAAAGTAAATACATGAGAATATAACAACAACAAAGCCTTTTCCCATGATAAAGTAGGGTCGGCTACATGTATTCTTCGCCTCCATTCAGATCTATCTTGGGTCAATCCCTGCCTTATATCCAAAAAATTAAGATCCCTTCATATAGTCTCTTTCCAACACTTCTTCGGTTGTCCTCGCCCTCTCTTAGCCGGCTCAACATCCCAACACTTGCATCTCCTAACTGGTGCATCCGGTGATCTTCTTTGCAAATGACCAAACCATCTTAAGCGGTTTTCTCGCATCTTATCTTTGATCGGAGCTACACCAACTTTCTTTCTGATTGCATCATTCTGAATCCGATCTTTGCGTGTGTGTGTGTGTGTCCACACATCCACCTTAGCATTTTCATTTCTGCTACAACCATTCTCTGCCATGGTTCGAAAAATCGTGCCTCGAGGCGCTCGAGGCGTACGCTTCGAGGCGAGGCGCTGGAAAACCGTTCAGAGGCGAACGCCTCGGTCTGTATCTGCGAGGCGATCGCCTCGATGCTCAAGGCGAGGCGAGGCGACCTGAGGCGGGGCGCGGGGCGAGGCGCAGCACTGAGGCGTTGTAGGGTTTTAGTGGGTCACGTGCTTCGCACGTGACCCACTTATAACCCATTTCCTCCCCTCGCATCTTGCGTGCCCTATCGCCCGAAGAACAGGAACTTCTTGCGGTCTGCAGAAGCCCTCGCCGTTGCTGCTTCTCTCGCCGCCCCGGCCTACTGCCCTATTCTGCGCCGCCTACGTGCGTGTAGGGAGGTCCTCCTCGCCATCGCCTGCGTGCTGGGAAGCCCTCAGCCCCTCGTGCGCCTACGGCCTAGCTCGCCTCCACCCTACAACGCAGTTAGGTATGTTCTTTGTAAAATATTTTGGTTGGTTTTTTTAGTACTAGGCTACTAGCTCCTTTGGTGCCTTGACATTGTTTATGTTGTCATATACTCATAGGTATAAGAGTTGTAACTTGTAATCCAAATTTGGTTAAGTTATTAAAAGAATTGATCATGTTATCTTATAGTTATTCAACTAGCATTTCATGTATTTAGTTAAATCGTATGATTGTTGTTTATTTTTGTTACTCGAAATCATATTATGATAGAAATGCCGAAGTCAAGGAAAGGCCCCAAGACTTCTGAAGGAAACCGGAATGATCCCGCATGGAAATATTGCATTCAACTTGAGATGGAGGAGACTCAGAAAGCTAAAGGATATGTTTATGTTCAATGCAATTTTTTTGGTAAGAGAATTACTAATGGAGTCGCTAGACTCAAGCATCATCTCGCGAAGACCGGAAAAAATGTGAAAGGTTGCGCGCAAGTTCCTGATGAAGTGTTGAATGAAATGAAAGCTATATTATCTTCCAACGAAGAGAAAAGTAAAAGAGCAATGATGGAAATGGAAGAATTTTATAGAGCTGGTAGTTTTGAGGTGCAAAATCCTTTTGGTGGTGAAAAAAAACCAAGCAATCAGTCCATCTGGATCTAGCAACATGAAGAGGGCAAGAGGTCCCATGGACCTCTTTGTTGCCGGACCATCACCATTGGGAAGTCCAAGTCCAACGACCACGATTGGAATGAGTGGTCATCAAACTACATTGAACGAGACATGGAAGAAAGAGGAGAGAAATCGTGTTTGCCGTACCATTGGCAGATTCTTCTTCGAGAATGGGTTGCCATTCAATTGTGCAAGTAGCCCTTCCTTTCCGGCCATGCTTCATGCTGTCGGCTCCTTTGGCAGGGGATTGAAGCCTCCATCGGCTTACGAGCTAAAGAGTTGGATTTTGAAAGAAGTGAAGAGCATTTGGGATGTTATGGGTGAGGCAAGGGCTTCTTGGGCGGAAACTGGTTGTAGCATAATGTCGGATGGTTGGACAGACGTAAAAGGTCGTTCTTTAATAAACTTCTTGTTGAACAATCCAAAAGGTACTTGGTTCTTGAAGTCTGTCGATGACTCCGATAAAGTACAGAATGCAACGTTGCTTTTTCACCTATTGGATGAGATTGTGGAGGAGGTCGGCGAATGCAATGTTTTGCAGGTTATCACAGATAATGCGTCGAATTACAAGGCGGTTGGACAACTGTTGATGGAGAAAAGGAAGCATCTTTACTGGACTCCATGTGCAGCCCACTGCATAGACTTGATGTTGGAGGATATCTTGAAATTGCCTCTACCCGCTTCTGTGTTCAAGAAAGCAAAAAGGATCATTAACTACATCTATGTACATGGATGGGTTTTAGCCATGGTAAGGAAGCAAATAAGAGGAGATTTGGTGCGACCAGCTGTCACACGTTTTGCTACGGCTTTTCTCACGTTACAAAAATTGATGAGCATGAAGGATCCTCTGGAGTCTTTTTTTACTTCTAGTAAATGAAAGAAGAGTCCTTATGCTTCCAAGCCTCAAGGGAAAAGTGTAAGTCAAACAATTTTGAGAAGCAAAACTTTTTGGCCTGGTGTTGCCTATGTGATACGAACGACGAAGCCGTTGGTTATGGTTTTGCGCATGGTGGATTCCGAAAAATATCCACCAATGGGTTTCATCTATGAGGCCATGGATAGAGCTAAGGAAGAAATTGCGAAAGCATTGGGCAATGATGAAACAAAATACCGAACATTGTGGGATATTGTGGATGACAGATGGGATCGCCAACTCCATACCAATTTGCATGCGGCAGCCTACTTTCTGAATCCTCAATGCCAATACGAACCTTCCTTCTCCAAACATTTTGAGATAAAAAAAGGTTTGTTTGATTGCATAGCGAGGATGATAGAGGATCAATCTGTAAGGGAGAAAATCGATCTACAGATTGATGCTTTTAAGCATGCAAGAGGCTTCTTTGGATGGGAAAGTGCAATAAGTACACGAAAGAAGAGGAGTCCCGGTTAGTATGTATCTGATTTTGTTATTTATTTCTTTCAATTGATAAAATATCTAACATTAATTTTGTTCATGAAATATAACATTTTCAGCGGATTGGTGGTCTCAATTTGGGGATGAATGTCCCGAATTGCAAAAATTTACCATCCGAGTTTTGAGTTTGACTTGTAGATCATCGGGTTGCGAGCGGAACTGGAGTTCTTTTAATCAGGTAATATTTCGAAAATATTAACAATTATATTATATCAAGATTTATGATTAATCTAATGATTTATATTGGAAATCCACCACTAGATCCACACAAAGAGAAGGAATCGACTCACACAAGCCAAATTGAATGATTTGGTCTATGTGATGTTTAACCTAAAGTTGAAGCATAGAGAGATAAGGAGAAAAACAATGGAGGATCCACTATGCTTGGATGACGTGGATTCTAGTGATGAATGGGTGTCGGAGCTCCAAAGTTGTGATTTTGAGGCGTATCAAGAACTTGATGCAAATACCCCCATTGAAGATGAGGTTGTAGAAGCCGGGGATGAAGCTGATCAACAAGACAATTCACGTCGGAAGAGGAGGAAGGACAAAGGTAATGGCTTCCTATTATTTTGATTCTCGAATATCTTTGTTTATGTTAAACACAATAGAAGTAAGTTAAGTAACATTATTGTTATCTAATTTAGGTAAAGCGGTAGTGGACGTCGATGATGAGGAGTTTCATGACAGTGATGATGAAGTTAGCGATGAAGGGGAAGATGAAGCAAATTTGAAGTATATGGATGACTCATTGGATGATCCAACAAGTAGCAGTTCTTCAGATGATGATCTTTATGCAGATATTGCAGTTGGGCTTGGAGGCTCGGAACCTTGATTAGAATTTTCTGAAGTTACATCTTTTAGAATTTCTTTGCGTTTTAGAACTAGTGGACATGGACTAGAAGTAGAATATTCGAACTTATATTATGTTTTCTGAGCATTGTAATATTTTGTCTTGAACTATTAGACTTTTACATTAGCCCAAGTAATCTATCAGCCATGTTTATTACTCTTCGTATCGAAAAGTTACTACAAATATTCTTTAATTGCTTTGGAACATTGGAATTTTATTAGATAATATTGTCTTACTGATATTATTACAAGATTCTTTATTAAATTACATAATTTGGGTGGAAAAACTAAGGCTTACGCCTCGACCGCCTCGAGGCTACGTCTCGCCTCGATTCTAGGGTAACCGCCTCGTTCCGCTTTTCGTTTTTTCCAACCTTGTTCTCTGCACATGTCTATGATTCACAGGCTAACATTCAGATCCATAAAGCATAGCAGGTCTCACGACTGCTTTGTAAAACTTTCCTTTAATTTTTAAAGGAGTTTTCTTATCAAAGAGAACAACTGAGGCTCCTCTCCACTTTAGCCAGCCTGCATTTATTCTATTAGTAACATCTCCACCAATTTCCCCATCCTGTTGCAAAATAGATCCCAGATATCTAAAAGAATCTCTCTTCTGAATGTTATTGTCGCCAATCTTCACCTCAATTCCTTCACCATTGCTTCCATCAAAGGTGCACTCCATATATTCCGTCTTAGCCCTACTTACATGAAATCCTTTAGTCTCCAATGCATGTCTCCAGACCTCAAGCTTCTCATTTACTCCATCTCTACTCTCGTCAATCAACACAATATCATCAGCAAATAATATACACCAAGGTAACTCATCCTTAATGTGACTTGTCAACTCGTCCATAATCAAAGTAAATACATGAGAATATATGCATAAAAAATGGTTTTATATAAAATAATTAAAAAAATCAAAATCGACTAAAGGTCGACTAAATCTGATTAGTTGCTCATATGCCGATTAATCCTTAGTCAATGACCTGGTCGACTGACTACCAACTTCTGCAACATTGGTCATATTTGGTTCCAAAGTAGACGGGCTCTAATAGGAGGGCAAGTGAAAATATCTAAAAGAGAAATGTGGATGCAAAAACAAGAGAAAAATACGATTTTTCGTGGAACCCAACTCCTTGAGGAGCGGAAAGAAACCATGGGATAAAGCCACAAAGGACTAGTATCTTTTATTCAAATCTTAAATATTACAATAGGAACTATATAGAGACCCACCAATACAACAAATTCCAACTGATAGGCAATATGAGGCAGAATCAACAACAAAAGAAAACATGATATTACATGGAACCTTACTCCGTAATGAATGTGATAAAACCACTAGAGAAAGATACAAAAGGCTATATCTTTTATTCGAATTCTCAAAGTTCGCAATGGGTGTGGGGCTTTATATATAGTCCCACCAACATAGCAAAATCTCATCGATAGACAACATGGATTGAGACAAATGATAGTGTAATTAAATCCAATTACCCCTTTAAATCATACTCTAAATTCATGCTTAAGTTGGAGCTAAAAAGTTGTTTTTTATTAAAAAATGCGGCAACTCATCTTTAGTGATACATATTCTAAGGGGATGGGAGGAAACCTACTCGAAATAGTTGTTGCTAAGAGGAGATCCACACGGAGGAGATCCCATTGGAAGGAAACCCATGTTTGGCATAGACGCTAGGCAGTAGATGGGACGGAGTGTTTATACGTATGCAATCAAACAGAGGACAGGTATAGTCTGAGATGATTCCAAGAATTAGGAGTAGAATTCCATTCAAAGTCGTTATTGTCAAACATCTAAAATAGAGTGGTCCCCGTGCATACAATGATCTCGAGAGTAGGCATCTCCTATATAAAAACTATAAGAAAGGGTATCTCTCGGATGGAAGCCATATAGAGACCTCTGGTGACATCGAAGAGACCTCAAGTAACCTCTAGTGAGTCTTTGGTGAGTCTCTCATACACAAAAACTCTAAGAAAGTTTTTCCCACCTAGGGACATCCAGTAAGTCTCATATAGAGACCTTTCTCACACATAGGAACATCGAAGATAAGATATCGTTCTAGAGGTCATGACTAAGTCACGAGAGGATGATCGACATGAGATAAATTTATGTTGGGCACAATCTCGAGTAGAAGAAAAAATGTGTCATACTCTTTCACTCCCCTCTAACTTATCGAAAACATGATGATAATTTATCAATTTGGGAGAACAAGGTAAATAAATTTCAATTATTTCACCTTTTTTTGTCACTTGACTTTTTCTTAAAAATCAACTCTACTTCCCCTCTCACCCTTTCCATTATCAACATTTCTTTATCTCAATTCCCCCTTTTGGTAACTTTTTTCAACAGATTGCAGTTTTTTGACCCTCATTTTTCACATCAACATCTGTTGCCTTTGTATTCACATGGCTTATTTCCTTTATATGTACCAAACAACCATGTGGAATGCACCACCTGCTCAGTTTCTCTTCGTGCTCGATATTTATTTCTCGACAGGGAACCCATGATCTTGATGATGATGCTTAAGCAGCCTCCATGCAAAGTTGTTGTTCGCATCTTTTGGGGATACTTCGATAACAAAATGTGTATATTGACATTAATAATAAAATAAGTTATACAATAGTAATATTCTTCGTATTGACTTGAAGCATATATATGCTCGTATTGATAATTTTATTAGCATTGTCAACTAATTATTATATGGTTTTTATCACTTGTGCCCCTTTGAGATATTGCAATTTCAGTTATGCTCCTATCTTTTTGGTAATATAAGTTGTGCCCCTCACTTCTTTCTCCGTTGTCACTTGTGCCCTTCCGTCAGCTTGACCGTCAATGAGTTGACTTAACCATGGTTTTTCCAAACCTTGGTGCAGTTAAGAGGGGTATTATTGTCCAGACTTCTTCTTCTTCCTCCTCCATTTGTTATTCTTCCTTTCTCTTCATAATTTCTATCTCTTAGTGACACCTTCATGCATCCATCGAATCTCTAAAATTTTTGCATTTTCACAGATATATCACTCATTACGAATCAAACGATGAATTTTATTGAAATTTTTGATGAATTTTTATGAATCAATTAGTAGAAAATTTATCTTAACTTAAAAAATAATGAAAGCCCTCATGTTTCAGCCCTTCCTCCCCAGGTTCTCGGCTGGCAGGGGACGACCTGGTTGCGGGGGGCGGCGGGGGCAGGAGGAGGCGCGGGGGAGGAGGAGGTGCGGGGAGGGGGAGGCGAGGGGACAGCGCAGGCCGGGGGAGGGGTAGGCTGGGGTGGAGGGGCGACAGGGGGTGGGGGGAGGTCGGGGCGGAGGGGTGGCAGGGGGTGGGGGAGCTCGGGGCGACAGGGAGGCTGGGGCGGAGGGGCGGCATGGGATGGGGGGAGGTTGGGGCGGCAGGGAGGCTGGAGCGGAGGGGCGGCAGGGGGTGGGGTGAGGTCGGGGCGAAGGGGCGGCAGGGGTGGGGGTAGGTCGGGGCGGCAAGTGGCTGCGCGCACGGGCTACACAGAAGTGGAGTTGCACCGAGGAGATGCGGAGAGCGGCTTGGTGCAACCGCGAGAGGGAGCTGCACCGTGCAGATGCGCGACGCGGTCGAGCGTTGAGCACAGGTGGCTGGCCGTGAAGGAGATGTGTGGCCGAGCGTGGGCATGCACGACCTGCTACGTGGAGGCAGAGAAGAGGTCAGCGGCGAGGGGTGCAGCCGTGCATGGGGCGTCGAGGCGCACTGGTGTGCTACGCGGGGTTCTCGGTCGCGCTAGGAGGAAGAAGGCGTGGGAACCCCTCTGTTGCTGCGTGAAGGCACGATGGTTTGTGTGACGCGACCAAGAGCTAGCAGGGCATGGACCGCGATTCTGCTGCTGCAGACGGCAGCTGGGCGGAGAGGAGGGGGCAGGCTGGGACAGAGGAAGAGGGCAGGTCGGGGGTGGGGGAGGAGTTCCGGCCGGGGAGGGAGGAGGAGGAGGTTGGAGGAGGAGGAAGAGGATGGGGAAAGAGGAGGAAGAAGAATAGGATGAGGAAGAGGGTGTCAAATGACCATTGAACCCTTTTTTTAAAATTAATTCCGCTTATGTCCTCAAAGTTAACGTCCGTTTGCACTGTGGATGGACGACAACTAACCCAATGGGCACAACTAATAGAACGGCAAGAAGTTGGGGGCACAACTGATATTACCAAAAAGATAGGGGCATAACTGATATTGCGATATCTCGGAGGGGCACAACTGATAAAAACCCATTATTATATATGCTTTTGTTTGACTCTATACATCTTTTACTAAATAGTGTAACGTAATAGCAATAGCTTTTTAATTATGTATATATATATATATATTTGATTGATCGAACATCGGCCCCACCTATTAGAAATTCCTGGCTCCGCCCCTGCTAACGAGCCATTGTCTATTGACATTAGTCACAACAGTTGGACCGAATTTTAACCATAACTTGAAAAACAAAGCCGCAATGCAAACTTCAAGATCACAAAAAATAAAATAACATCTACGTTGAACTCAAATTGACTTGCTCTGATACCATATGAAAATATAAAATAAAATATATGGAACCAAGAATACTATGAAAGCTTTGATTTACGTAAAATCATGCACCCTATTTATAGCCACGAGAAAAAGCCTCACAAGGCTAGAGATTCTGTTAGTATCTCTTAATGAGTACAGGGGATGTTGAGTTCTATATATAGCCCTGCCAACTCAACAAGTCTCACCACTCCTCCACACCCACTAACAAAGGCTGAATTACACAAATACTTCAACATAATATGATAAGATAAAGTAATAATTAAATTCCAACCAAACAATGAGCATCTCATTTTCATCAGTCTACCTTTAAGGCTTTAACAAATCACGAAAAACAATATTTTTAAGTAGAAAAAAAGAATCATGAATCGATGACAATAAAAAGTCATCAATCTAAGGTGCCTATTTGGACTAACTAAGGAGGAATAACTAATTGCCGGAAGTCTTATTTGGATCAACCACCACCACCACCACCCCTCACTGCCAACTTTTGCAGGTTTACGTGAACGAACTTGGAATTGATTTCAAGTTAATGACACGTGTTGTACTTATTGATAGGTTTTCCCCATCAATCCACCTCGGTTCTTATCCAAAACAAGTTATTCAACTGGCTACATTAAGGAAATGATTTATTCACGAATGACGTAATCTACATATCTTTAACGATCTCAAATGTATTGGTATTTCTTCCTAACTTATTAACCCGTCGGATCAAACATCGTTGCAAACTTCGATTTATCCTTTCCGCAGACTAGAAACAAATGTGTACGAGGAAAGTTCAGCAGAAAACAAAGTCTCGAACTCCAAACAAGAAAAAAATGCAATCTTTGACGAAAAAAGGATAATTACCTCGATGGCGAGGGAGTTGCTGAGTATGTAGGTGAGACCAGCGACGGAGGCGAGCATGGCGCATTCCACCAGCCTCAGAGTTCTCCGGAACACCTCTCCTTCGGGCCCCAAGTCCGCCGCCTCCGCCTGCCGCTCGAGATAGAAGTGCTCAGCGGATCCAGCAGCGATGGAGACCCTAGGGATGTGAGATAGGGGTTTGGAGGAGAGGGAGAAGACATGGTTAGGGTTTCGAGAAGGGGGGAGGGCGAGGAGACAAGAGGGAGGGGTGATGGATGGATAAGAGTGGAGCGGAGATGATGAAGACGGCAGATAGTGAAGGAGCCGAAGTGAGGTCATGGTGTGTTCTTCATCACTCCAATGTGGGCGACGTTTGTGCGCAGGAGTTTGTTTTATTTCAGGGTTTTATAATCGTGCCCGTTTAAGCTATGCAATATTTTTGTTTTGAGTGGTAAATAAGTTTCTA
This sequence comes from Ottelia alismoides, assembly GCA_037367405.1. Taxonomy (NCBI): domain Eukaryota; kingdom Viridiplantae; phylum Streptophyta; class Magnoliopsida; order Alismatales; family Hydrocharitaceae; genus Ottelia; species Ottelia alismoides. The sequence continues at coordinate 36,641 of JAZKJV010007942.1, read as the reverse complement.
TTAATGATGAAAAGATAATTACAAAAGAGTTTTACCTCTTACAAAAACCCGAAACCGGGAGGGGATTACATGGAGGAAAACAAAAATAAGTTCAGATGCAGAGACTGCTTCTCAGAAGCAAGTTTACATTACAAAGAATAGGCAATGAGCATGCTCAGTTGAGAAGCTATGCAATATCAGTTAATATATATTATACTCTTTCTTTCGGTAGTCCAGCCGTTGATAAATTAAATTAATGAATCGTTTAGCAGCTGTAAATGATAGTTTAATCTATTCAAGATTTTTTTCCTGAAAAGTCGAGAAAATCATGTTCATGGTCGGAATGGATGATTTGTCCGTAGAAAAAAAATGTTGATTTAGTGTATGGATGAAGGTGTAGTTAGGATAATATGAATAAACATGAAGAAGAAGAAGAACAAAGCAACTGGAGGGCTCAAAGTGAATGATTAAGGGGTAGCAGAGGTGGGGGCGGTGGAGAAGGGAGTTGGATGGTTTGGGGCGGAGTCATCCTTTTCGCCTGAGCTCTTTTGTCAATCCATAAACCCACCTTCATAGCGAGCTTCAACCTCGTCAGACCCTCCTGATTCCCTTCTCATTCGTCGGAAGGGAACCCAACACAAAGCAATAGACGACAACGTCACCCCCATTTCCTTCTCATTGCTGAGTAACAGCTCCATCTCCAAATTAAAAAACCTTGCAAAACATCGAGCAACTGGGAGCATGGGACTATGGACCAACAACCCTCCTCTACAGCATCCAACCATCTACCATGCGAATATGTCGCCTCCTTTGATTCTCTGGAGGATGTGGGGGTGGTGGAGGTGTGTTGGAGTGTATGAGGTAGATGAGGAATGAAGAGGGCTCGAGGCAGAGCAGGACGGGGGTCGGAGGAGCATGGGATGGAATCGGAGGGCGATCAGAGGAGGAGAAGGGGCTAGAATGAGAGGAGGAGGAGGAGGAGGAGGATGGGACGGGGGAGGAGGAGGAGGGGCTGGGGAGGGGGGCTTGGAAGGGGAGGTATGGTCGAAGGAGGAGGAGGGAGGAAGGGGAGGGCAGTTGGAGGAGGAGCTGGAAGGGGAGGTGGAGGATGGGGTGGAGAAGGGGCTGAAGTGGTAGGAAGACCGATTAACCCTTGTATTTTTATCTAATCCCCTTGTGTCCTCAATGTTAACGCATGTTTACGTTGGGAATGGACGGTAGCTAACCCGAATGGCACAAAAGTGAAAATGACATTAGAATCACATGTGTTAATTAAATACAAAGGGGAAAATCATTATTCTCCCAAGCGAAGGTCGATAACATCATCATGACTAATAGTGGACCATTATCTCAAGAGCAATTTTAAAAGACAGTGTGATAACAAATGAAAACACAAAAAATCACAAATGTTGTAGTAAGCATGTTCTCTGCCAAACACAATTTTTGTAGTGAACGTAACCAATGATTGAAGGACTTGAACAGGCAAAACCTAATCAAGTTGTTTATTGTCACTAATTAGTTGAATTATCTATAAAGCGTTATTGACCCTTTCATACAACTAGAGGACTTTTTGGTCATATTAGTGACCCTTTGAGTAAATATCATATGCATCATATTCCCATTATAGAAATTTGAGTTTTTATTTCTACCATTTGAGCTTCTTCTTCCACAAGTAATCAAAATGAGCTATACAACATGTATGTTAGTTGATATATTGGTCTCTTGTTCCTTTACTTTATCCTTGAAGCCTGCCTTATAAGCATGTCTTAACTCATTAGATGTATATAGTACACATCTAATTAAGGGGATTAAGCATAGATCTATATCTGGGATATAAACTTGAATCACTTGATTAAATCGATCCTTTTTAAAAAGATTATAATTGATTAGGAGTGATCCGATACACATATACTCATGTCTATAATGTAAAATGACTCCCTACTTCCAATTGGTATATTTGCTTAATGAGGAAAGGGAGGATACTTCATGATGAAGTAGATAACCTTACCTACTTCATGCTCATTTTTTGTTTATTTTTTATTTTTTTAGAAAATATCACCACGAATTTTCATAACTATATCACTCTAATATGTTATTCAAATTTCGTCAGAAACAGTGACGCGTATGTCATCCATCATGAATAGGTCGATTGCAGCAATTCTAAGATTGTTAAAATTACATGTTCTAGATAGAGGGCATATGTGCCTTTATTTCTGATGAAATTGGAATGGCATACCAGGGGATACAACGATGAAAACCTAAGGTGGTATTTTTTTCAAAAAAAATAAAAAATAGGCCAAATATGAGCATGAAGTGGGTAAGGTTACCTACTTCATGAAGTAGGCTCCATTTCCTCTTGTTTAATCCGTGCCAATTTGGGTATATTATAAACATGAGATATTATAATGTATGATTATGGGCTTGTTTATTAATTAAAGGCAAGAATGTCAAATTGTGAGAGAGATATCTCATGATATGCATGTTAGCATGTAGAATACATCCTCTCAATTACATAAATTTTAAATGCATAAATTGAGTTATTTAAAACCTCTAAGATTTTTGTATAAGACAACAATATATTGGTATATGTCCTGATATATATGCATATGATGTTTTTATTCAATTACTATTAAGAGCGTCAACATTAGTAGAAGAAAGCACATATGGATATACACTTGATTCTAAAATCAGGTTTTGGTTACTTGATAGTTTTTAATGTCAATGTACCCTTAAATTATATCTTAATTTTAAATTTTTATGAACTATATAGTATGGCATATTTTCTAACAGAATTGATGCATAAATCTTTATGGATAGTCAATGAACTCACAATGAAAGCGATGCATTCGAGAATCGTATGAATTATAGTAATAAAAGTAAAAAGTGGCATGACAAGAACATTCACCACCATGTTTTTAGCCCAACTAGAAGCATTGATGTTCAATGGGCAGTTGAATTTTTTTTTCTTATAAACTCACAAGCAAGTGCAATGGTTTGTACACTGAGAGTAATGAACAATAACAATATCATAGATAACGAGAGTTGGCACTTGATGCAGAACCGATAAAAGTAACACAGGAATATACTGTGGAGAAGATTTATTTTGTAAAAAGATGCTTAATTCACTGTGACTACTTCATATGAATTGTATAACTATTCTTGTTTTAGCTTGGGATTTATTTTCATTTCTAGAGAAACATCGAGGAATAGTGTTCATGTGTTATATTGCTCATTTTAAAAGGAAACTAGCTCAAAGAATAAGTCCACAACAGACAAACCATAGTGCATAGAGATTCAAACAGGCCCACCCACCTTGGGACTACGTCGAGCTTAGCCTACCCTGGGGTTACAAACACTCACCATAAGAACTATTTCTTGTGTAGTCCAAACAGTTTACAATAACATTAATGTGAAACTCCGTGTTTATGTCCTAAATTCTGAAGTATATTTGACATCCAAAAAAAATTAAATGACGCATCATTTCGTAGATCTCGTCGAGATCTTTCCAACGAGCCAAAGAACACCAAATTCTGACATTCTTATTCCAAGATATTGATGTTTTAAGTTGGATGATCGAGACCCATACATGGATGTGAACCGGACTCGAATTTGGATACGTTTTCACCTCTCCTTCGATAAATAGGATATGATAGGATGCCTTCTCAAAAGTCTTCACAATTATCCTTCTCTCTCGTTGGAGCACCACCACTTTGGTCGGATTAGTCGTCGGAAGACCGTCGTCGATATCGGAGAAGGTTCTCCGATCGAAGATCTACGACCATCGTCGTATAGGAGAGCTCGAGGTCACCATTGTGCGTGCATTCGAGCTGTGATCGAGCGATGGAAATATCGTTTCCATGCAAGAGGAAATCTCGAGAGAATATCCTCGAAGGTAACAAAGATTTATCCCGCGTTATTGTTGGCTTCACAGAATTTTCATTTCTATGCCTGTAACCTTTTTAGAGACTTGGGTATATTCATTTCCTCCTTTTGTTAGCTTATAGAACCATAAGCTTTCCTATGGCATGTTCTTCGGAAACATATGCCTTTAACTCTAAACTCATACAGTAAGGACTCCTTGGTCTGGAAGGCGATAAAAGCGAGTTCCAATTAGGGAATCCTCACATAAAAAGATAAATAATGATCTTGATTCACTCTTTTGGCTCGTTCTGATGAGACATCCCTCCCCTAAATGTTTGCTTTCGAGAATTATGTAAATATATGTGAAATAAATTGACTCTTGGGCTTAGACTATTACAAAACTTCGAGACCTAAACAATTGGCTCATGAGTCTGTGTAACATGGTGCCTTTGAGGCTTTGGAGAGACATTGTCTTCATAAAAAATGTGATTAGAGCCATGCAATTAAATCAAGAGGATGGCGATACAATATTTCTCTCAAAAAGAAGGGATGATCAGCCATCCCTAAAGCAATTCTATCAAATCTTTGCTAGTGGAGGACTGAACTCCTCTTTTGACCCGTCGATTTGGAAAGAAAACCTTCCATCTTAGGGTCACGTACTTCTTATGGTTGGTCCTACATAAAAAATATGAAACTCATAAGGATCTCCGCAGAAGGGGGCTTGAGTGGGTTAACCAGTGCTACCTATGCAAAAAGATGTTTGAAATAATGAATCACATTCTTTGCACTTTCCCGTTCACAAAATCTATTTTCTTTCAGTTGGGTATCGATCTTAAATGGACAAATTATAGCTCTTTCTTTGACACAACCCTCGGCATGAATGAATCATCAAAAAGCCAAATAATGGCAAAGTTCATGGCGCTTTGATGGCTCATTTGGAAAGAAAGATGTTGTAGAGCGTTTGATGGACACGAACCACGCGCGAGACTCTTATCTCTGACGCTACAAACTTTCTTTGGTTCCAGAAATAGCTAATATTCCTTTTCGCAAGAATTATTACCCCGTCCGACTTCGAGTACTTCATCCCAATGGTCACCTTGGAGGAGGAGGTCGCCTGCAAAGCCTAATCAAAATGCTTACCTCCTCAAATAATTGTCGCTTGAACGTATCAAAAAGATGCGATCTTCGACGAGTGGATTTTTCGATATAATAAACGCATGCTATGTGAGAGAATAGAAACGTGTACCAACCACTTGTCATAAACTCCCCTTATGCCTCATATGTATCTCCCTCTCATGTCAAGATCTATTGGTGCATGTGCAGGGCCGGCCCTGAGGGTGGTTTTTGGGTGCAACCGCCCAGGGCCCACCAACTTCAGGGGCCCATTTTAAGGCCCATCACTCATATTACCCATTTACAAAAATATCCCTTAGACGTCTTGTCTTCCTCCCCACTCCTGAAAATGGTTACCACACTCTTCGGTTCCCCTTCCCATTTTTAGCGACGTTTCCCATTCTGCCGCCACCATTTAAACCGAATCGACGATCGGAATCCAAAGTCCATACTCCAAACCCCCTTCTCTCTCAGAATCACGATTTCTTTATCATTTGCAGTGCACGATATGCTGCATCATCGTAATATTGTCGAGACATTGAGTTGTCGGACATCATCTTTTCTCGTTGGTCCATCCCCATTGAGTTCTTGAATGATGAACTCCATTACTGCAGTGACGTTGGACTGTCAGCGAATCCTCTCTGCAGCGCTATTTCCGCATCGAGTTTCGCCTGTATTTTATCATCTTATTTTATAGTTTACAAGAAAATATGGTCTCTTTTTTAACGATTATACCCTCCAAATTGAAATAATACCACAAGGAGTCTTGCATTTTAAACGAGGTGTTTCTCATCACTCACTTATTTGTATTTTTCATATATTATATACTCGAAGAACAAATTGTTATTGGAAGATTCGTTTTCCTTCCAATACAATCCGTTACATCTCGATGTGTTGTTGTTTGTGAGACTTTGATGCTGGATATGAACACTTCTCCCACTATTCTTTATTTAAAACAAAAGGTGTGTTAATAGACCCAGTAGTCCTTATTTTATCTAATTCGAAATATTGCAGGATGTATTTAGTTTGAAATATTGTTTACATCATCTTCAATTTCTGCAATCCCACTGATATGCACCGTTTGTCCTCTCCTTTTCCTAAGCTCGACGCAAATCGCTACACTTATGTCGTAATGTTCAACAATAATGGGGGGGGGGGGCATTCGATATCATCAAATCAATGTTGTCACTCTTAATCTCTGGCTATTTTCATCACCACTACTCCAAATTGGAAGATGCTCACAAAGCACAAAATTGATGTTTAGCAGAGACGATTTGATGGAAGAAGATCATGAATTCCAAACACCCAATAAAATAAACTTCTTGTTCTTAAAAGCACCGTTTTCGCACCTATAACAAAAAAACATCACCATTGTTCTAGATATTATAATATAGGGATTTTATCACTTGTGCCCCTTCGAGATATCGCAATATCAGTTATGCCCCTATCTTTTTAGTAATATCAGTTGTGCCCCTCACTTCTTGCTCCGTCATCAGTTGTGCCCTTCCGTCAGATTGATCGTTAATGAGTTGACTTAACCATAGTTTTTTCAAACCTTGGTGCAGTTAAGAGGGGTATTATTGTCCAGACTTCTTCTTCATCTTCCTCCTCCCCTCTCCTCTTCATCTTCCTCATCCCCCGCCCCTGCCTCCTCCCCCGCCCCTGCGCCCCCAGGCCCCGCGCCCCCGCAACCCCGTGCCTCCCCCTTCCCCTGCCGACCCACCTCGACGCCTCCACGGCCCCTGGCCCCTGCCTCCTCCCCCCGCCGATGCGCCCCCGGACCTGCGCCTCCGCAACCCCACGCCTCCCCCTTCCTCGTCCATCTCCCTCTTCATCTCGATAACCATGTTCCGCGACTCACTGTTCTTGAACATCCGCATCAGTATATTGTACGTCATAGTATTCGATTTGCAGTTAGCATCTCTCCTCTGCACTCTTAACTTATGCGCAGCATTCACATCCCTCAATTTCAAGATGCATCGGAATATCGGGTTGAACGAATACACATTAGGTGAGCATTCATGTGCAACCATCTGATTGTGTTGTTCTAATTGTGTTGTTTAAGTGCGAGAAAAACTTAGAACTTTACTTCAAAAAATGAGGATTCGATTAATCATACTGCTGTCAGACTAAGTCCCTTTTCCAAGAACTACAGTTACCATCTCAGATTAAAAAAAGATTAGAAAAAAGGTCATGTGCAACCATCTGATTGAGCATCCAGCATCCAGATTCTCCTTCCTGCAGTGCACATTGATCAGAAAGTTGTACGTGATCGTATCCGGCGTGCACCCCATCCGTTTCATCTGGTTATACACCCCTTGCTCCCCCTCCTCCTGCCCCGCACCGCGCCACCCCTGTTCTCCCTCCGCCTGCCCCGCACCGCCCCTCCCCATGCTCCGCACCGCGTCGCCCCCTGCTCCCCCTCGATAACGTCGTGAAGCCGACCTCCTCTCGCAGGGGGCTGTGCGGGGCCGGGGCTGGGCGCGGAGGGGAGGTGCAGGGCCGGGGCTGGGTGCGGAGGGGAGGTGCAGGGGGCTGTGCAAAACCGGGGTTGGGCGCGGAGGGGAGGTGCAGGGGGTTGTGCGGGGCTGGGACTGGGCGCGGAGGGGAGGTGCGGGGCCGGGGCTGAGCACGGAGGGGAGGTGCAGGGTGCTGTGCGGGGGGCGGTTCCGTCGGATGCGAGGCACGTGGGCGGAGCCGGAGGCTCGAGGGAGGCTACATGAGAGCCTGAGGAGGAGGAGGGAGGAGCTATGGAGGAGGAAGAGGAGCCATGGAGGAGGAAGAGAAGAGAGGAAGAAGACCAAAGAGGATGATGAAGAAGCTATAAAATGACCATATAACTCCTTTTTAAAAATTAATACCGCTTATGTCCTCAAAGTTAACGTCTGTTTGCACTGTGGATGGACGGTCACTAACCCGAGGGGCACAAGTGATAAAATAGCAAGAAGTGAGGGGCACAACTGATATTATCAAAAAGATAGGGGCATAACTGAAATTGCGAGATCTCGGAGGGGCACAAGTGATAAAATCCCTATAATATACCCCAAAGAAAAAACTTCTAAAATTTGATGCGAAATTTTTTTAAAACATAGACTCATTTCTTATGATCTTATCGGGACAATGTGTTTTTTTTACTTGGACTTCTAGATTTCGACATTTAAGAACGACTATTTGATTCTGTTTAAACAGAAGTGAGGCACATAAAGTTTTATTTGGAGTTGTTCTTTGCCGGATTGTGATTGAGGGCTCTACTAAGTTTGATGAGTTGCGGCAGTGCAATTGCCTGGTGCTATTTGATTCTTTTACCAGGTGACATTGTTCTTTTTTCTTTTCATGATTTTTAGTTCACGATTTGTTGTTTGATGCTCGTTATATCACATTCGTAGGTCTTTTAAATTTTAGGAGTTTTTTTAGGAAGCTTAGGAATTTTAAAAAAAAATTATATATATTTAAAACTTTTTATAAGGGCCCAATTTTTTCCTTTTGCCTAGGGCCCATGAAAAGTCAGGGACGCCACTGTGTATGTGTATAAATTTTTACGATCGAGTTGATGTCAAGTCACCTTGCAATCTTCCTCGATGGATTTTCCTTTGCTACCAAATGAATCGATCAACCTTCACTCCATAGCGGAACAACGATTTATGCTTGCATGTAAATAGTGTTAAATTTTTTTCCTTTATTTTTCCCGTATCTATCCACGTTGATGGGGATCTTAAGAAAACTTAATGGAGTTAAAACACCCATTTCACATCCCATGCATGGGCACATTCTAGTCCAGACTAGGAAGTTCCAACATGAAGGCAGCGTCGTCGTCGAGGAGAAGGATGAAGGGGAAGTGGGTGTGGTGATAAGAAAGGAAAGAAGAAGAACCCGCGACTTTTCTTCTTATTTATGGAAGATTTTTGGTGTTTATTAAAGTCGAAATTGCATATATGCTCGATGTATAGCATACATTAGTCGAAAATGATGATTTAATTTTGACATTTCTAAAATGTCGTATTTCTCACCAATGGATTCGACGTATGCTAAAATCAAATGTCGTTTTTAGTATATTTTCTTGTAGGATCCTACGTAACCTATAAGATCGCTGACCTCATCTCTTTGTTATTATTATATCGCAAATATGTGTTTGCGTATTTTTCATTGAATTCGTATTATAGATGCAAACGAATGTGTATTAAGATAATAAAAAAATACACCCGTCTCGTATTTTCTGCCAGGTCCACTATGTATAAACTTTGATGTTTGAATTTGTATCCATTTTAAAACCGCTAATAATGACACATTCTTCTAATCAGTCAAACTTTATAACCGTATCTGTATTTGTATTTTTAAGAAAAAATCAATATTTATATATGTATCTTATGATTGGCATCTCTGAACAGTATATGCTTAATTAATACTAACTAATTTACTACAAGTGACAGAAGTTAATGGAGACTTTGGTTACTCACGAGAAGTATCATTGATATATGCGGGTGGTGTTGTTTTATGGCAATCAAGATTTTGTAGAACCATTTGGTATTTTTTACTAAAGAGACGGACTTTATTGTCATTACAGAAGCTAACAAAGAACTAACTCTTGTGGATTCAGAAGTTTATACATGAAATTAATCTTGTTCAGGATAAGTACATCCACTACAAAAAAATGTGACCTAAGGCAGCGAAATTCGTTGTCATATATTTCCGATGTTACAATGTATAACAATGGATATTATTCATTGTAAAATTAGCTTTTGTTCTTTAGTTATCAACTAATGTCGGACTCATTGCTAAAGGTTCATATATCAACAATTTATCTGTTCGCTTATTTGTCAAAATTTGTACAAATCATTGCTAAATTTACCGATGATTATAAGGAAATGTCAGCGGATAATCATTGTTATATATGATTCATTGTTAGAAATATCACAACGAATACAATAATCATTATGAATTTAAAGAAGTAAGCAACGGATATTATTCATTGTTATATATTTAACTCTGGATAATATGGCAACGAATATTGAATTATTTGTTACCTTTGATCATTTTTGTTGTAATTGTGACAATAAAAATGCGATTCACCTTCGAAAAAACTTCCTTTTCGAAGTCATATCGATGCCATTGCTACTTGGTGTATTAGAATCAGAGTAGCTTGTACTTGATAATATCCACACGGATGATAATAATGTTGAGATAATGGAAAATACTTTGTCATTTGAAAAGTTTGAGACTTTGCGATTACAATTGTTTTGGTTTTAATATATTGTGCATGATCCACTTCTCACTTCTTGTTTTTTCGGTAATTGTTTTTTTTTTTGTAATTTACTCTTCTATTTATATGGGGAATACATTCCTAATTACATGATGTGCAATATATTGTTTCTTGGCTTGTTAAAAAATGCTACTAATTATTATTTAGAAGTTATTGTGCATATTATAAGAATCCGCAAAATATGGTTATATAGGAAAATTATGAAACTAATTTACCTAAATTTAGATCCAGGGTTTAAGAAAAAAGATTGGACGAGGATCTATCAGCATCAACCCCTGTTGCATCACCATCAAAACCCAATAGACTTGTATACAACCTTATCATTTCATGATGTTATTGGATGGGGATAAGGTTGCCATATATTGGATTAAGTGGATTTTCTTCATCTCTTATCCCATGACATTTAATCCTTAGATATCTCTTATCATAAATCAAAGCTGTATTAAGATCTTCTATCATCCTCTTTATCCTAATGTAACATCTTTGGCTTACATCCCCGGTCTCTTGTTGAAGAAAACTGGCTCCGACAGCTTGTTAGCCTCATGGACCCGTTGACAATCGCTCAAATACTTAAGCTCAAGTTGTCAAGCAGTAATCTCCACTGCTCTTACCTCGCTTTCACACATTGTGAATTTTCAATGTATGAATATGTTTGGATTTGGTGTTACACGAAAATAAATATTAAGAAATGATGGCTGGACGACGTCCACTCCATGGCAAAAAGACATTTACTAGCCCACACTATCAGAAATTACCCTAATAGCGATTAAGTTCTGGAGAGGGAAATTATAATTTTTGACAGCTATACAAGCTACAACATAATTGAACTAAGGCAACGAATAACTTAATATTCGTTGTTATGGCTTCTATAGTTAAACTGTAACACACCAACCCCCAAACGTAGTCTCACATCTAAAATTCGCAAAAGTGTGGTGTGGTTTATAAGTGATGGAAATTACAACTTGATAACTTGAGCTTAAGTATTTTGGTTAGTTGTCGACGAATCCATTTGTACATGAATCCAACAAGTTGTCAAGATCAATTTTCGTCGATAACGGACCGAAGATCTAAACTCGGGACGTTACATAAGCATATAACAAAGAATAGTATTCCTTAGTTAATTCCTTAAGTTAGCAACAACTACAGTATTTATCGCTATATTCCTGATAATGAATCATATATTATTGACATTTTTCTAATCGCTTTTAAAATTAGCAACGATCTAATCATTTTCTTAGAAACTACTAATACAAATTCTAATGATTAAATCAATGAAAAAATCATCATTAGATGAATATTTAACAACGAATGTCACTACAAGAATAAAATCTAATTTACAAGTATTAATTATAATATACACAGTAACAAATATTCAAATTATTTAATGTTATAAACTAATTTTCTTACTGTGATAATGAAAGTTAATTTAACTAATATTATATAGATTTTTTTATTATTAAAGTAGTGGCGCGTTCCCGTCACAATTCTTTGACTATCATACTTTTGTCAATAGAATTTAAAGATTATTCTTTTACCATTAGTTTCGGTCAAGGAAATTTATGACTGCCCGTTAAGCAATTTCAGACAAATTTAACGAAAATATGTAACTTGTGATCAGATGCAACCCAAAGTCAAAAATGCCATGTCATCATATTTATGACAAACGGATAAAATATACAATTCTAAGGCTTTGTTTCGTTGGAGAATGGGCCCTGTAATAAGGGGGTCAATTCTCCTCCTGACATGGTTGTCAGTGGTACGACTATTCCCTATTATTTCATCTTATTTTACTCTTATTCCTATCTTTATCCCACCTTACGTACCTTTATTTCACCTTATTCTCCTTATTCTATCCTCCAACCGAACAAAGACTAGACCATTATTCTCCTTATTCTCCATCTTCATTCCTGCTTATTCCCGAACTGAACGCTGTTTGGTTATTGGGTTGGACTGGGTTGGGCTGGGTTGAGATATCCTCCTGTGAATAGTAGCTGTTTGGAGGGTTGAGATGGTTGGAATGATAATTGTGATGTGATGTGACATTGATTATGTGTTATATTTGTAACGTCCCGGGTTTAGGTCTCCGGTCCGTTATCGAGGAAAACTGGCCCCGACAACTTGTTGTGTACGGACTCAAATGGATATGTTAACAACCACCCAAAATGCTTAAGCCTAAGTTGTCAAGTAGTAATCCCCACCACTTATAAAACCACACCCACACTTCGTGAGATTTAGGTATGATACTACGTTTGGGGTTGGGATGTTAAAATATTAACTTTTTTAATGATTTTATTATGTCAATAAAGTGTATTTGAACAAGGTTAAAAATCATTATACCAAAAATTTTGTATGACCAATACAAGTAATCCCAACCCAAGAATACAGAGTTGGAGCCAAGGGTATGCCAGAGTACCCGGGATACTATGGCAATCAAACAGGTGCATGTCATCCTAATCACAAGACGAAACGGATCCTCTGATGTGATCCGTCCGATGGAGATCTGAGGATCCTCATTGGGAGCCGGTCATCCGACCTCCGGCGAGGGTCGTTCGATCCTCATTGGACAGATCGTCGTTGCATTACAGCACCGTCCTCTCGTGGGTATATATATATATATATAGGAAATTTATCCAATGCGCACAGGGCCCATTTGAGTTTCGGTGAGCCCCTCATTTCAGCCCTTTGATCTTAATCCAACCATCATAGTTTTACACGTGTATTGCATTTTTTAAGGAGATATTTTCAATCCCTAAATAGTAGGAACCGTAATCATAATGGGAAGAAGACTAAATTGGAAATTATAAGGAAGTCTAAAAATAGCACGCACTTAAAGAAACATATTGTATTGCAACGACAAGGGAAGGGATTGATCTGGCGATTTACAGCGTGAGGAGATTGATATTGTAAACTGAGACGATCGATTTGTCCAATGTAAGGTTTCGTTTTTGAAGATTAAACGTTTATTTCACGTTATTGGTAGAATCTCATTGTTTTTCGAGTTTTTGATTTCAGTTTTTAATGTGATTGATTATTTGCGATTGTATTTGAATCATGATATCTTAGAAGCAATGGTGAATGTTGATTCTTGGTTGGAATTGGATCGTCAGAATATCATATGAGAAGGAGATTTGGATCATGAAAACACTACTTCAGAAGGATCATGTTCAATTTATTTACTTTTGAATCACGAAAAATTACTTATATCACGTTATGTTACCGAGTCAGATTATTAAAAAAATGATATTAAATTACTTAAGGTATTTGTCAAAGTTACTGATAATATGGCATGAATTACTTTTCTATATATTATTCTTACTGATTCATTTTTATTCACTAGCTACTTATGTATCTTAAGAAAATACTGCGTATTACTTGTCAGTTTGCCATTCTTACTAAATCTTTTATACTGAATTACTAATGTATTTACTTAATTTACTTATAAGATATTTTATATTACTATCGCCAACACAATTGTTACTTTTCATGCATTCTTTTAAAAATATACTGAGTTACTAATGTATTTACATTTTTTACTGAGATGATATTTTAATTTTACTACTGCCTTCATAATTGTTACTGCTCCCTCTTTAATTCTTACAATTTCCAACTACTAGTTTACTAATTCATTTTTATTTCAGGTATATCAGATGCCCGAATACCTCTGATGTTTTACAACTCGCAACATCATTCGTGGATGAAAAAAATAAAAAATGAAACATTGGATCATGAGAGCATCATATCAGAAGAAACAACGAGGAATGACATGCAATTGGATTTGAATCAGGAGACATATGTGTATTTTTACTAAGACACACGTGAAAGTTACTGAGACAAACGTGAAAGTTACTGAGACAAACGTAAAAGTTATTTACATATTTATTTATACAAAGTTACTGATGTCATTTGCCTATGTTACATGCATTTTGTTAAGTGTTACTTGTCCTTCTATCATTCTTACTGAATCAATTATATTTAGAATGTTGTCTTCAAATCAGATTCCATAAGAATGATATAAAATCAAGTAACAACAAACAAAGAAATGTAATCACTAACACATATGCAATAGTACAGTAAATGGTTGTTGCGAGATTAGTAATACCCAAACAATGGTCAGTAATTTACATTCATTTTATTATATGGTTCAAAATTCAGTAATATATACACACTGGGCAAGTAAGTAGTTGTTATGACATTAGTAAAACCATAACAACTGATCGGTAATTTTCATATGCATTATAAGTAATTTAAAAGATTATACAAGTAAATAAGAGGTGCGTCAGTAACACTGCATTTAGTAACTATAACATTAGTAACAATCATAACGAGTTCAGTAAAATGGATATATGTAATCAGTAATCATTGTATGGACATTAGTAGTTTACATACTTAATTACTGATCTCAAAATATTAATTACTTGATAACTGAATATGTATTACTTGAGTAATATGAATGAATTACTGATCTCCTTACAATGTAATTTTACAGATGTAAAATACTGACAATTGTTTCAGTATTACTGATCTCGAAACACATAATTACTTGAGTATAATATACACATTACTGATAAAATTGACAACGATTATTTCTTCGGTACGAAATTAATGATTTGCATTTATCTTTCCAAAACCGTCTTCCTTTTTTTAAGGACTCGATATAACTGGAAATATAAAAGGCTCAAACTAATTAATATCCTGCTAAAATTGTGCTCCTTCGAAATAGGCAACACTCAAATGGAAATACACGTGGCGAGCCCATGTTTGATGCTCACCACAACTCAAATGGGCCCTGTGCGCATTGGATAAGCCCTCTATCTATCTATATATATATATAGGGGACCTTTCAAATGAGATTGGGGCTTTTCTGAAATTGTAAAAGCCACTGCGAATTTAGTAAAAACTCTGTAACAGTTTTGTAAAATATAAACTGCACATTGTAAAAAAATGAATTTTGTAAAATATAGCATCTAAATTCAAATCAATATTTCCATCCATTATAATAATATTTTCATAATTTTATTTCACTATACATGTTGTGTTAATATTTATTATTATATGTATGCAACAAGAAATTGTAAAATATATTAGAAAGATGCCTAAATTGAGGGTGTCTCACCATATATATGGTGAGACCCCGCCTTATTTGAACCGCCTTATTTGAAGTTTCTCCTATATATATATATATATATATATATATATATATATATATATATATATATATATATATATACACACACACACATATACGTGTGTGTAATCTGTAAAGACGATCATCGGTGAAGAAACATGTACATCACAAGGCCACTTTCACTCTGCAGGAGCTCTCCTATGGCGATTTCGGAGAAGCCTCCGATGGGTTCGGGATACCTTGTGATTGAAGATGACGAGGAAGAAGATGAACAGCAACAAAGCAAGTGCTTCCCTTGCGACGAAGAGAGACACCGTTACCTCCAAGACCTTCCATTTCCACAGGACAGAGAGCTCGTCACATTTTACACCAGAATGGTCTTAGTCGGCAATTTCGTCACCACTGAACGTGTGCACAACCCCTCGCACTTCATTCCGGTGATCGATCTACCTATGTCCTGTAATCGCTACTACGCCCTCATCGGTGATGGAAAATACAAAGGGTAGGACCTCCTCTCCGCCAAATTCTTTTTTTTTCCAGAAATAATCACCGGATATTTCTGACCTCGGAGCAACCTCATCGAAACCGGACCGGACCGCTGCTCCGGTGGGTCCCCGGTTTTTTTATGGTTCACTCTGAATATTGCTTTTAAAAAAAATAAAAAAACCGATATAACACTGTTCAACCTAAATTAAATTAAAGTTCATATCTGACTTTGATTACCAACATGTGCATCTGCAGCAACTTCTTATGAGATATAAGTTTTTAATGCATTTTATTCCATTATAAATTATAAAAAAAATATGTTTGATGTATTATATATGGATATCATTTGTTAAAATGTTATATTGTTATAGTTCACATTAACAAATATATGCATGTATGTATATTTATCTTATTCTAAATTAGTGTATATATCTACGTCCCAGGATTACGGTCATGGACCTTTATCGAGAAAAAATGGCATTAACAATGTGTTGAATTCGAGCACAAGTGGATTTGATGACAATCGCCCATAATGATGGAAGTAGTAATTCCAAATTCGTATAACTCACTCTCATACTTGATGGATATGATATTATGTTTGGGGTATTACAACTATATTTTTATATATTAGTATCTTTTTTCTTAGAAAAATATCTATGCATGCTTTCATAGCTATTTCTAAATCCTTTGTATAAGCTAATTTAAATATATATATATATAGAGAGAGAGAAAGGAGTGATCATGTGAGAGCCAAAACCTGTAAGAGCATGAGAGTATGCATTTTGAACCACTAGATTCAACCATGAGAGAGAAGACAGAATCTAGTGGTCCAGAATGCATGCTCCCCTGCTTTGACATTTTTTTGCTCTCATAGGATCACTCCTCACTCACACACACACACATGACAAAACTATGTCCAATATATAATGACGAAAACACTTGCTGCGGAATGATTATTTAAGATATGAAAATATTTTTCAAGTAAGAGATAAGCATATTTATTTATGTAAATGCATTTTTTGTTATTACTACATATTTATATTTAAGATGTGTACATGGTGGTGATATTATTCATATTGGATTATTTTTTATACTTGAAATTTGCGACAAATGTTATACGTGTTATTATATCATTAGAGACATACATATGCATTGCTTATCCTTTTTTATTTTTCAAAATTTTATTGAGTCACCTTCAATTTTTAGTTAAAAATTTAACAATAATTATCTAATTTTTTGGAAAAAAATTGAATAAATATTTCTATATGGATCGTTGCTAATGATATATCAATGGATAAGATATTGCTTGATAATTTCAAGTATAAAAAATAATTTTGCAACTAATACTACATATTGTAATTATATATTTAACAACTGACGATATAGTGATAGATTTTTAAAAAAAAATTACTATATACCAATTTCATTGTAGTGATCATCCAGTTTAGTCAAATTCATGATCCAACATGATTCAACCTTCACTACAACAAAATTGAACTAATATAAAGAATAATTTAACATTTGTATTTACCTCTTTTTCTTGCTTTATAGAACTTTTTGGGCATGTACATATACGTGTTTGACATATCTTCCATAGTTAAATATACAACAAAAAATAATATATGTCACTTGATTCTTTAAATTCACAAAAATTTGGTATATTTCTAACAACGAAGTTATTTATTGACTTTTTCTTCAAATCATTGCTAAATTTAGCATCAGTTAATATAGATCCTAATGAGCAGGCCAACGGATAAAGCATAGTTATATGAACCTTTATCGACTAATGAGAGATTCATTGCTAAGGAGAAGTATAAAAGCTATTTTGTAATAATGAATAATATTCATTTTATACATTTAAAATCGAAAGATATGACAACGATTGTTCAAATTATTAGTTACTATAGTCAATTTTCTTGTAGTGGATCACGTAAGATTTCCGGTTCATTCTTCGGCTCGGTCTCATCGATTCGAAGACATAATTCGATTGCTAGAGATATAACAAAGTGCTTTACTTTTAAAAGACAATTTCAATTTGTTATTGGTATTTCTAGGCTGGTTTCTACATGCTCGACCAGGGACAACATGGGAAGAGCGTGCTTCTGTTGCAAATATATAAAGGATGTGAAACCAAAGCCTTTGGATTATAAGAATGCATGCCAAGAGGTGAGGATCGTCGATTCGAGAAGCTCCGTCAATGGTAAACCCATCAAAGGATTCTTCAAAGCCGAGTCCGTTGTAGCCGACGGTTTCCCTCAAGGGTTTCTACGAAGTCAAAGTTGGTCAATCTACAGATCGAA
The DNA here is from genome assembly GCA_037367405.1 of Ottelia alismoides. Lineage (NCBI taxonomy): Eukaryota > Viridiplantae > Streptophyta > Magnoliopsida > Alismatales > Hydrocharitaceae > Ottelia > Ottelia alismoides. The sequence goes on along the minus strand of JAZKJV010007942.1, from coordinate 18,520 downwards.
AAAGCACATATATCCACTCTCGGAGGCCGCCGGCGTCGATGAAGATGTACGTGCTAGAATGCCCGGCAAGGGCTTTTCAGGCTCCTCCTCCTCGCATGTGGTCGTCGGCCAATGGTACTGTCCTTATATTTTTGTGAGAGAAGACGACATGTCTCCCAAGGACCAGTATGAGAAGAGCATGTTCTATAAGATGACGCTGGAGCAATTTTGGGACGAGGTATACGCGTGTGAAAGATCTCTGGAAAACGAAAACATTGTCAATGTGGTGACCAATGTTGAAACGGAGAGATCGTCGTTGCATCTGCATGGCGAGGAGGTGGTGGAAGGTGGCGATGTCGATGGAGTTTGGTGGTTTCGGTTATCGAAGCAAGAGAGAGGAGGGGTTGGACTGGACGCGGTGATCGTGGAGAAGATGAAGCGAGAGGAAGAGGAGGGGGGATGGGTGAAAGGCGAGGGGAAGGTGGAGATTGCCCAAGAGTTCAAAGGAGATGTGGAAGAGTGGAGGAAATTTAGATGCTTTGTTTTGGTTGAGAGGTTCGTATTGAGGAGGATGGATGGCACTTTGGTCTTCACCTATGATTTCAAGCACATCAAAAAAATTATGAGCAATTGGGAATAGGATTTAGATATGTACTTTGACATGTCTGCACAAATGGGATTAAGGTTAAATCTCAATCGGGAGGAACTTTAGTACCTTGTACCCTTTTTTTTACCTGCTTTGGGTGTGAAACTTTTGGGTGGGTTTGGTACGTGGGTTAGGATGGGTTAAACTGGTAGAGGGTAATATGTTCTTGTGTTTTGGTGTTTGGATAGAGGGTTAAACTGGGGGTGAGTTTGTTGTGGATTTGTTGTGATATAATTGTATTGAAGTTTGAAATGTGAGTAGTTATTGTGATGTGATTGTATTGAAGTTGGAAAAATGAATAAAAGTTGAGTAGTTTATAATTTTATAGATATGATGGTATAATATTTTTTTTGATTGAGTGGATGAAAGAGAATTGATTTATTTAATGTATTAAAAAAGAGAAAATGGGGGGCCCACATTAGAGAGAGAATGAGTGGGTTAAAGGAGATTTACCCCATGATGAATCTCGTATTCATCATGCTAAAAAGTCCTTATTAAAATCCCTGCTTAAACAAACCAATAAAAATCACCTCTAATTCTTTGATTTTATCATGTACTATATTGTGTATAATTAGCCTTTAATTATTTATATTTAATTGCCCTTATTTTTCTGTAAATATTTTATCACTCAAAAACCCCTAAAAATTAGGTAGATAAGTTGTCTATAATTCACTGACCTTTAAAACCACTAAAAAATACAAAAACAACTCAAAACCACAAAATCGGTGTTTTTATCCCCTTAAAAATACCCCCAAAAATAGCTTTTGTACAGATGACCTCTTTTGGCTTTTTGCCCAACATGAAAGTTGTAGATCTCGTCGAGACGAGCAACTTTCATGTTTTGACTTTCTCCTAATTCGGCCTCTAACTATTTCTTTTATATTTTTCTTTGTATTTATTTTTAAATTATTCTGATTGGGCCACGTGGCGCCCTCTGGGCCGCCCACGTGGCCTGCTTCCCATTCCGCCACCCGGCAGCTCCTGAGCCGCTGGATCCTCTCAGCCGCGCCCATCTCATCCGTTCATCCCCGCTCCAATCCACAACCGTCTGATCGGATCTCTGATCAAGATCTGACCGCTCCCTCGCGCCTCATCCACAGTCGTCCGATCATCTCCCCATCCAAAGCCCCTCAACCTGCCACGTATTCCCTCCATCTCCACCGTCAGATCTTCGAACCATCCAACGCCCATCCTTGCGCCACGTCACCCTTCTATCCACTACCGTTGGATCTCACCCATCTCCTCATCCGGACCGCTCATCACCGCCTCAACGCCAACCGTGTGATCAGATCTTTGGATCTGATCACAGCCACCCGTCCACGCCTCAATCCCAGCCGTTGGATCGCAAGGATCCAACGGCTGCCACCCATCGTCAACCTCCAGCACCGGCCGTTACTCCTTGCAACGCCCCCGGCCCCTTCCATTTTTAGCCACCGTCCCAGCCACCCAACCCCTCTCGTAACGCCTCCCTCTCAAAGCTCAATCTTCCGCCACCCTCGCGAACCCCATCAAACGCTATCCCCATTACTCCCCTTCTTCATTTCATCCGTTGAAACCCTCGTCGTCACCACCGTAACCGCCGGGTACCTCCTCCTATTTAAGCCCCTCCCCCGCCACCAGGATCATCGTCCACCAATTTGGGCTCTAGCCCAGTCTCCCCCTCCCCTCCGGTGACAGCGGAGAGGGAGAGGCGTCGAGGCAAAGACGGCTAAAGCTCGGTGTCGACCCACGGCCGATGTGGCCGTGTCGCGGTGTTCTTGAGCACCTCCGAGCTCGCTGGAGATGGCTGACCAGCTGGGCGACGACCGGAGTATCCTCAGGGTGCTCATCCCAAGCCAAAACCTCCGCCAACTCCTCGCTTCGGCGAGGAGACTTTTTCTTATAATTTTGTTGAATTATTCCGCCACCTCAGGTCACCTCCCCCTCCATCTGACCACCTTCAGACCTTCGCCCGACCACTCCGATCCTCGCCAACACCCTCCGACTCCACCTTCCCTTCTTCACAACCATGTCGACCTTCCGCCACCTCCTCCTCTGCTCCGCCAGGGGATGAGACCCTGGTCCTTCACTCCGATCACCTCGCCAGGACCCCATTCCACTCACGACACTCGCACGAGCTTCAGCCTGACTAACAAGTGCAGGAATCCCGTCAATGGCCGAAGTTCACGTCGGGGCTACTTCAAGCCTCGATCCTCCGGCGAAGCTCCATCGACAGCCCACGCCAATCACCTCTGGAGCATCGCCGCACCTCCAGCTCCTTCGCGAGAACCTCAACATTCTTCTCCGATCTTCGGAGGGACTCGCGGAGCCTGGCGGAGCACTAGGGGGCACACCGGAGCCCCGCCTTCTCCGGTGGCCCGCAGCGGAGAACGAAGAACAGTTACCGTCCGATCATCTGGATCGGACGGTTCTGATGCTGACACGTGGCGGTCCAGACCTCCAAACGAAGCTACAGGCTTGGGTCATCCGAGCCTCCTGACAGACCTCCAGACAGCTGCCACGTGGCCCGAGCCAAAGGAGTCGTCCCGAGCCTGAGTCCTCACGTGCCCCGCACGTGAGGGCTTGGGTAAATTACATGAAAGACCCTGGGAGAGCTGGAATTTGCAGATTGGTCCCCAGGCACGTGCCTCACGTGCGTGCCTGGGTATTTTACAGGGACGCCCTCGAGCTTTTGAAGAATTGCAAATACACCCCTGCGCGTAAATGGACAAATTACAATTGGGCCCAGGCGGTTTTTGGTATTTACATTTAGGTCCTTCCAGGGACCTAAATGTAATATTTATCCTTTACTTTCCTCGCATTTTTATTACATTTATGCCCTTGCACTGTTTTTATCATAACTTGAGCATCATAGGTCCAAATTGCATGATTTTAGTGTCGTTTTGATCCTTGTCTTGTCCTCTACATCTTAGCATCTTTATTTGTCTCATTTGACATTCTTTTAATTGAAGTAAATTTTTATGTGTTAATTGAGACCCGCTCTTCTTGCCTTGCTGTGATGTGATGACCGCTTTCTAATGATATGTTAAAATTGACTCTAATTTCATTATACATTCTGATGCTCATAATTTTAGGGTATAATTGTAGTCTTTTATCATCATGCATATTCCTTTGCATTATTCGCTCATGTACCATTTTAACTTGCATAAAAACAAAAAAAAATACATGCATCATGGCATTGCCTTGCAAATAGCATAGTGCATTGTAAATTGCATATGGACCTGAAATTGAGATTAATTGACATTGAACTTCACGAATCAAAATTCAAAAGCTATAATTAAGCAGCTGTATCCCTGTGTTCGACCTTGGTACACTTACCAAGTATAAATTCTCCACGACATTCAAAGATCGTGGTTTTTGTTGAACCAAATTTGCCTCCTATACTACGACAATTAGCGATAATTAAAGAGGCGAATTTTACGTTCATCAAATGGCGCCGTTGCCGGGGATACGACTTTGCTTAATTTTTGAATTTTGATTTTTTTTTAATTCAATAATTTCTTGGTCCTAATTTCATGCATCATTTCTTTGCATTATTTTGCTGATTTAATTTCTCGGAGTTCTAACTTTTCTCTTTTGTGGCAGGGCCCATGAAAATCAGGGACGCCTGATCGTCATGGAGGCGCGAAGTCGGGAGCTTCAGCTGAAGAGGCCGCAAAAGAAGCCGTGAAGATTTCTAAGATTTTTATCAGTCAAATTTTGCATTGCATGTTGTAAAAAAAAAAACTTGCATCTGCATATTTATTTTCAGAATTGCATTTTGTAAAAAAAAAAAAATCCCCCCCCCACACACTCACACCTACACTGCACATACTCACCCCACCCACCCCCAGTATATTTCTATCTCTCTCTCTCTCTGTGTGTATATATATTCTTCATAAACCCCCCCCCCTAACACAGACCTTACTTAGGCTATTTGTAGCCTAAGTATAGGGGGGACCTGCCTGCTCTTCCTTCCCTCGTCCCGTCTTCTTATACTTAGGCCAATTTTGGCCTAAGTATAGGGGGACTCTCCTCCTCAGTTCCGCTATATCTCCCTGTACTTGAACCGAGCCTTGGCTTCATGGCACTTGTGCTATGAGGACATAGCAAATTTTAAGAATAGGGGGGTATACCGTATATTATTGTATATTACTTTAGCCTTAGCTCGCGTTTTTAAAACTTTTTAATTTTCGGGCTGGGTTTTGGTAAACTAGTGAACTGAGTAAAATCCTGTAAAAATTAAAATTTTGAGGGATTAATCTTTGTAAATAACCCTTTTTCAAAAAAAAATGAAAAATTAAAAATGTTTTTCGGAATTTGGCTCTGACTACTAGGCTTAGTAAACATTTTCAGTGAGGGAACCTCGGTCTCCCTTAGCAGAGTGGGTGGTTTAAAGGACACCGCATATGGCACCGTCCTTAAGGATCACGGGTCTCGACCCGCACTTACACCCATACTGGCTGAGAGTGGATACTTTTATTTATTTGAGCCTGGGTCAGTCATTGTCTCTCCGACAAAAAAAAAACTATAAAACCCATAAAAATCTGCAAAAATCAAAAATCACACAAAAATTCACTAACCCATGGAGTTGGTGTTTTCCTGACACATTCACACTCACGCAAGGCTTGAGGAATTTGAGGACACTGGATCTCTGGGATCTAGAGAGTCTGAGTTAACATACCTTAGTCATTAGGGTTTTTATGACTTAAATATCCATACTCCTCTGGTTTGAAAGATTTGAGTGCTATATTGCACTCTTAATCTCTACTTTCAAGAAAATATGATCAGCACAGTCACTTCCACAACTGCATGATTGATGAGCTGAGATGAGATATCACTTGAGGAACTAGGACCATGGATTTAAGTTTAGACCTGATTTAAGGATATTCGAGGATGGGATAAGGTTAATGAAGGCTTCAGAAAACCTGAGTGTCAGCAAAACCCTAGCCAGTATGTGAACAAGATTCATATGCTATCTCTTGATATTTACCTAAAAGTGCCAGGGTGTGATGAAACTTAAAGAAACTTGTTGATCAGTGTGCGCCAATCTCTTGGTAAAAGCAGTGGAGCTAGCCAACAAAAGAAATGAAATGTCAAAGAAAAGCTCTAATCCAAAGTCAAAAATTCCAAATGAGCTTCCACCAAAGGCGAGCGCTCCCAAATATTTTCAAGTGTCCACTTGGACCAAGCGCTAATTAGGACTAAGGAGTCGGGCTGACACCACAAAAAGGGCCCTGCATCGTAAGCGATACAAGTCTGGGTGTCGAAGGTATCTTAGATACTCAGAAAAGACACACCCCGGTGTATTCCCAGAAAAACAAGTGCAGACGACTCCAACTCTCTTGACGGACACATTGATCAACAAGATAATAATTTACAAGTGTTGAGTAAAAGGCACTCGAGAGGCCCCTTGTTCCAATGTGAGGGTGAGAAAAATATACATAATCCCATGTACCTCCATCATCTGGCCGTCCATCTACATTTTAAAGTCTGACAAACTAAAGAGATGGTCGACTGAAGCAAGAGTAGACTTCTTCCCTAGTATTGAGGATTAGGTCTAGAGGAGAGTCTTTGGGACTGGAACTTTGGGTGATGCTTCGACTCGGCTCTCATGAAATGCAGTACACTAAATGTCATATCCTTATATTATATGTACAAAAAGAGAGTCTGATAATCAGAGAAGTTGGATTCCTTCTGACTAAGGCTTGGATAAACCCAGAATTTTAGGATCACTTAGGTCAAGGGTCTTCGAAAGATCAAGCCTTGAAATTGTCACACGCACTGTCAGGAATTATTCTAACTCCTTCATTCTTTAAATGCTCGAGGACGAGCATGGTTTAAGTATAGGGGTATGATGAATCTCGTATTCATCATGCTAAAAAGTCCTTATTAAAATCCCTGCTTAAACAAACCAATAAAAATCACCTCTAATTCTTTGATTTTATCATGTACTATATTGTGTATAATTAGCCTTTAATTATTTATATTTAATTGCCCTTATTTTTCTGTAAATATTTTATCACTCAAAAACCCCTAAAAATTAGGTAGATAAGTTGTCTATAATTCACTGACCTTTAAAACCACTAAAAAATACAAAAACAACTCAAAACCACAAAATCGGTGTTTTTATCCCCTTAAAAATACCCCCAAAAATAGCTTTTGTACAGATGACCTCTTTTGGCTTTTTGCCCAACATGAAAGTTGTAGATCTCGTCGAGACGAGCAACTTTCATGTTTTGACTTTCTCCTAATTCGGCCTCTAACTATTTCTTTTATATTTTTCTTTGTATTTATTTTTAAATTATTCTGATTGGGCCACGTGGCGCCCTCTGGGCCGCCCACGTGGCCTGCTTCCCATTCCGCCACCCGGCAGCTCCTGAGCCGCTGGATCCTCTCAGCCGCGCCCATCTCATCCGTTCATCCCCGCTCCAATCCACAACCGTCTGATCGGATCTCTGATCAAGATCTGACCGCTCCCTCGCGCCTCATCCACAGTCGTCCGATCATCTCCCCATCCAAAGCCCCTCAACCTGCCACGTATTCCCTCCATCTCCACCGTCAGATCTTCGAACCATCCAACGCCCATCCTTGCGCCACGTCACCCTTCTATCCACTACCGTTGGATCTCACCCATCTCCTCATCCGGACCGCTCATCACCGCCTCAACGCCAACCGTGTGATCAGATCTTTGGATCTGATCACAGCCACCCGTCCACGCCTCAATCCCAGCCGTTGGATCGCAAGGATCCAACGGCTGCCACCCATCGTCAACCTCCAGCACCGGCCGTTACTCCTTGCAACGCCCCCGGCCCCTTCCATTTTTAGCCACCGTCCCAGCCACCCAACCCCTCTCGTAACGCCTCCCTCTCAAAGCTCAATCTTCCGCCACCCTCGCGAACCCCATCAAACGCTATCCCCATTACTCCCCTTCTTCATTTCATCCGTTGAAACCCTCGTCGTCACCACCGTAACCGCCGGGTACCTCCTCCTATTTAAGCCCCTCCCCCGCCACCAGGATCATCGTCCACCAATTTGGGCTCTAGCCCAGTCTCCCCCTCCCCTCCGGTGACAGCGGAGAGGGAGGGGCGTCGAGGCAAAGACGGCTAAAGCTCGGTGTCGACCCACGGCCGATGTGGCCGTGTCGCGGTGTTCTTGAGCACCTCCGAGCTTGCTGGAGATGGCTGACCAGCTGGGCGACGACCGGAGTATCCTCAGGGTGCTCATCCCAAGCCAAAACCTCCGCCAACTCCTCGCTTCGGCGAGGAGACTTTTTCTTATAATTTTGTTGAATTATTCCGCCACCTCAGGTCACCTCCCCCTCCATCTGACCACCTTCAGACCTTCGCCCGACCACTCCGATCCTCGCCAACACCCTCCGACTCCACCTTCCCTTCTTCACAACCATGTCGACCTTCCGCCACCTCCTCCTCTGCTCCGCCAGGGGATGAGACCCTGGTCCTTCACTCCGATCACCTCGCCAGGACCCCATTCCACTCACGACACTCGCACGAGCTTCAGCCTGACTAACAAGTGCAGGAATCCCGTCAATGGCCGAAGTTCACGTCGGGGCTACTTCAAGCCTCGATCCTCCGGCGAAGCTCCATCGACAGCCCACGCCAATCACCTCTGGAGCATCGCCGCACCTCCAGCTCCTTCGCGAGAACCTCAACATTCTTCTCCGATCTTCGGAGGGACTCGCGGAGCCTGGCGGAGCACTAGGGGGCACACCGGAGCCCCGCCTTCTCCGGTGGCCCGCGGCGGAGAACGAAGAACAGGTTCCGTCCGATCATCTGGATCGGACGGTTCTGATGCTGACACGTGGCGGTCCAGACCTCCAAACGAAGCTACAGGCTTGGGTCATCCGAGCCTCCTGACAGACCTCCAGACAGCTGCCACGTGGCCCGAGCCAAAGGAGTCGTCCCGAGCCTGAGTCCTCACGTGCCCCGCACGTGAGGGCTTGGGTAAATTACATGAAAGACCCTGGGAGAGCTGGAATTTGCAGATTGGTCCCCAGGCACGTGCCTCACGTGCGTGCCTGGGTATTTTACAGGGACGCCCTCGAGCTTTTGAAGAATTGCAAATACACCCCTGCGCGTAAATGGACAAATTACAATTGGGCCCAGGCGGTTTTTGGTATTTACATTTAGGTCCTTCCAGGGACCTAAATGTAATATTTATCCTTTACTTTCCTCGCATTTTTATTACATTTATGCCCTTGCACTGTTTTTATCATAACTTGAGCATCATAGGTCCAAATTGCATGATTTTAGTGTCGTTTTGATCCTTGTCTTGTCCTCTACATCTTAGCATCTTTATTTGTCTCATTTGACATTCTTTTAATTGAAGTAAATTTTTATGTGTTAATTGAGACCCGCTCTTCTTGCCTTGCTGTGATGTGATGACCGCTTTCTAATGATATGTTAAAATTGACTCTAATTTCATTATACATTCTGATGCTCATAATTTTAGGGTATAATTGTAGTCTTTTATCATCATGCATATTCCTTTGCATTATTCGCTCATGTACCATTTTAACTTGCATAAAAACAAAAAAAAAATACATGCATCATGGCATTGCCTTGCAAATAGCATAGTGCATTGTAAATTGCATATGGACCTGAAATTGAGATTAATTGACATTGAACTTCACGAATCAAAATTCAAAAGCTATAATTAAGCAGCTGTATCCCTGTGTTCGACCTTGGTACACTTACCAAGTATAAATTCTCCACGACATTCAAAGATCGTGGTTTTTGTTGAACCAAATTTGCCTCCTATACTACGACAATTAGCGATAATTAAAGAGGCGAATTTTACGTTCATCACCCCACTACCCGAATGGAGTTTTTGGCCCCGTTCGATACCCGGGTTAACCCAGATATTGGCCGGTACCCCATGAGTCTTCCCCGTTTAACACGCGGGTTTACAAGGCAAACCCTCGTCCCCCCAACCCGCGATCTCTCTCGAAGCCCAAGGCAAGGCATCTTGTCCATCACGTCGAATAAGCGCGAGTTTCAAATCTCCCCCGAGGTCTTCCCCCATTTCCCCATTCTGATGGTTTCCTCCTCTGAATTTCGATGCTCCCACGTTTCCACGTTGAGAAGGAAGAGGCGACGAACGGAAATAGATTGGAGGTACGAGGTGGTTCTTCAGCTCCATCTTCTCTTGCACGATCTTGTGGATCGACCTTCTGAGCCACCTTCCGTCGGTCGACCTTCTGATTTCTTTTCGAGGTACTCTCGATCCATCTTCGTCATGCTACCTAGTTGGATCAGTTTTTGGAGAGCTTCTTGTTATTCGTATGTTGTTGAAATCTCCCTTTTGGGCATCAGGGCTGATCGATTGGTTGGCATTTTTGCGGTGGAGGGGGTGGTTGGTGGCATGATCTTGGCCACCTTGGACCACAAGAGGATCCTTGGTGGTATGTTTTTAGTGGTATGTTCTTCGTGAATGAAATATAGGGATCTGTCCCTGCAGTTGTTGGGCCAAGGGTAGGTTGTTGGTGGATGTGCGATCTGTATTTCACTCTTGTGGGATGACTTGGGTTCAGTGTTATTGGGTATACTTGGATTTGAGATCCAACTTTGTTGTTGGTCATTGACATAGGCTTGGCTTGTGTTGGGGCTTTGCTATTTCTTGAAGTACACCCATGGTTGGACCATGGGACATTCGGCTCCAATTTGATGGGGGAGTGTTGGTCGAAGGTTGGGGACTTCGGTGTTATTAATGGAAGTTGCCCTCTTTTGTAGATTCCACTGTCTGCCCTGGTTTCTTTCCTTATACTGGTAGACATGTTTGGTTGCTCTGTTATCCTCTATAATTGCTTCATATGAATCTGGTAAATTCTTTGGTGAAACACCTGGGTTATTCACATACCCAAATGTTATGTTGCTTCCTATTTATTCTGTTGGCACCGGTTAGCTCATGTATGCTGGATATGTTATCTTCACTATGGTGCAGAGTGGTCATCTGTTTGACAGTATTTCTGCTGCTGGATATGTTATCTGTGGATTAAACCAATATTTTTGCTTGTCATCCTCTGCTATGTCTTGAGCAAGCTACCAATGTTTATTAATGATCAACTTCTACTTGCGGCCAGACTGTCTAAGCAGTCATGGCTAGGAGAAGAATATATTTTCTCCCTGAGCACATGCTACAATGAATGGTCCTTGATTACGCGCAGGGTGTGATGGATGGATTATATTTTTTCCGAATGAATATGTGCAATGACGATGGCTCTAAGCATCGGGGATTACTGTTCTCTTTCACTTTTCTATGCATTCTTTGCCATAGCGTATCCCATCACCTAAAACAATACAAGTGCATGGAAACTGAGCGTGTGCTATGATGAGAGTCGATCGTTGATACATTTTGTGGAAAAGAATCCTCTCTAAGCACTTGCAGTAATGAAACAATGCCATTAGCCTTTGTCGTGCAAAGATCTCCTCCCATTAAACCGTTGTGAGCAGTTTTAGATGAGATGATGAGATTATTGAGATCCTTCGAGGACCATTTTTCAATTTTTTTTATAAATGCATGTGCAATGATGTTTAACCCTTGATCTTTGCTATTTACTTGCAATTCATCTCTGTAATACATGCGAACTTGATTTGACTGAAGCTTTCACTACGTTGTCCAGGAGATGCTGAGGTGCAATGATGATACGAGAACATGTGATGACCATTTTCCTAAAACAAACATGCAATGATGTTTGTCTTTGTACACTATAATGGTGATGTCGTTTGCTTTGTCATCGTATGTATCCCGATTTTGTGATTATTAAAACTGGTAATCCGGATGTCCCATTCTGAGGAGCAATGATGATATGAGCTCATGTGATGACTATTTTTCTACAACTAACATGCGGTGATGTTTTCCCTTTGTACATTACAAGGACAGAGATGCGACGTGGTGAGCAACATCGCGATAGCATCGCACATGCGATGTACAATGACAGGTTGCGACGTTTGCATCAAGATGTATAAACTGCAAGGGGCGTTACAATTGGTCATCCAGCTCTTAAAATATGTTTATGCAAATGTATTTTGGATAATGCTACGTTTTTATTTACCGTATTTCCTGATCTGTGATCTCCATGTTCTTCTGATTCTATGCTTATTTCGAAGGCACGCATTTCTTTTCATATCCAACTTCTATTTATTTTTCGAGATTAAAATGTATATATTATCCACAGTTTTATTGTCAAATTTGCTCTTCGAGATAAATTTGTAATTGCCCTATATTTTAAATTGCACATTCAAATCTGCTCTCTTTTAAAAATAATAAAGTATTTTTTATTGAAATTACATTTTCACAGGTTATGGAAATTTCAACATTGCATAAATGGATACCATGTTATGCATGCTTCAAATCGTGTACGCGTGTACCTTGTTAAGAAAGTCAAGAAAATTTACCTACACAAATTTTAGGAACTTGCAAATTATATACGTAAATGATAACAAATTTCTTACTGTTATGTTTAAGGAAATAAATAACTAGACGGTATGACTTTGTCCTAAAAGTAACACAAAAATATTAGCAAAGTCTAACTCCCCTTAACGGTATGAATAAATTTGATAAACTACGCTACCTACGTAATTAAATATAAATTCCATGTAAATTAGTCGATAACTAGGCAATAAATGACAATGCGATTATCGTGGACACAAAATCTTCAACCATAATACCATAAATAAGAAGGGTAATAATTGCAAAAGTTGAAATATTAAAAAATGCAATAATCTACCAACAAGTCCACTAACTAAAAACAATCAACAACCGATCATTATCGCAAACTCCAGTAAAAGTCACATCACAGGCAAACCCTTTCAACAGTAGAATCCTCTATCCAAACACCAAAACTACAATTCAGGTTACCCTTCATGTTACCTACTCCTGGGGTGGGTTAACCTCCCCCAGTTTACCCGCGAACCAAGTGCTACCTTAGTGTTACTTATCAAGTGATTATATGTTCCTATGAAGCTCAAGTTGACCTAGTTGTTTTTATGGTTGTAACATATATATGGTTTGCAATAAAAAGATGTATTGAGTTGAACCCCTACCATGTAGTAGCCATATAAAGTGGAACGTGTTGGATTACTTTCACTTAGGGGGTGACAACTTGAAACATTCGAGACATATAAATAACTCGATTGTGGCACTGATACACAAAAAAGGGAGATCGGTCGGAGACTGAGAATGACTGATTGGTAAGCTGGGTCAATCTCCCACTTCGTATTATGTCCAAAGTCTAAGCCAATCGTTGGACCGACTCACTTCGAGACACGATTCGTGAAAAATGCATTGACCTTAAGAATAGAATCGTACTCCCACGGAAATTTCGATGGTGCATGCAACCGGTATCGGTACAACTAATCTCTGTAATACAACGGTGAGATCTCAATGGACGTGCACGCACCAATGTCGAGAGATATTGAGAAACAAAGATTGTTCTTTCAAGATAAACTCTAAAAATAGAATGTGATTGGAATTAACATATGATTGACGTGTCTCATCCAACAACAAAAGACCCCAAATTTATAACAATAATATGCACAGAATGTTGGGTCAATCCATTAAACCCTCAACAGCTAGAAAGATCAACACAATAATATTATGACCTTAAACTTGGAAACAAAAGAGACATTGCTCCAAATGTAACATGTATGACATTGAAAATGTTGTTATTAGCCACATAATGATGGTAAAACAATATTTAATAAATTGAATAGTTTCAATATTGTAAATTTATGGATAATATAAAAATGAAAGGTAAGATTGCACGTTACCATTGAATATTCACTTAATATTCTCCAATCGGAAAAAACGCATATCACGTAAAGACATTATATCATTATGTTTTATTAAGAACATAAAAAATCTCATAATTGACAAATCTGTTTCTATCTCAATGAAAATGTAACGACCAAAATGTCACATGTTATACACTATTAACCTTTATTACATTAGATATAATCATAGTTATCATTAAATAATTTTATGTATTTGAAAATAAAAAGATCAACGTTCTCGAGGGTTGGAGTCGATCCAAGACCAAAGTCCGCATCTTAAAAATTGACTTCTGCAAGGCTTTTATTATATTAAGGTGGCATTTCTTCTCGGAATCTCTTCGAGTGGAAAAGATTCCTCCTAAATTCATAGTCTGGATTAGTGCACTTTTCGATTCCACTCGCATCTTTTCAAGCTTAACAATTCTTTTGTGGGTTTCATTAAGCCAGAGAGGGGAGTTAGACAAAGCGACCCTATTTCACCACTTTTGTTCATCTATGCAATATTTATCTAGATGAAATGTTGAACAAATTATCCTTTGAAGGCCATTTTAGAGGGATTTATAAGGAAGGTCTTGAAGTTATGATAACAAATATACAATTTACCGACGATTTAATGATCTTCCTGTAGTATAGCAAAGAGATGTTAAAAAATATGATTGCAACAATCAATCTATTCTCAAAGCTATTGGACCTTGAAATAAATCTTGATAATCTGAATTCTACCCAATGTGATTCAATTTCATGAATTCTAGCTAATGTGATAAAGTTATTGGAGGATTAATTTATATTAATACAGGGAATATGTGATTTAATTTCACAAAAAAACAGACAATCCTAACCCCTCCATATGGAAGAGGTCAATTTCAGCAATTTTGATACTATTAAAATTTGATAAACTTGATGGATAGGATAAGGATCTCGAAATGAGTTGAATTTTTAATGAGAACGTGGTGATATTAAGTGATCTGAAACCCACCGAGTATTCTGAAAAAAAATATCACAAAAAAGTTTTAAAAAATAAGCTTGGCTCCCCATGGGGGTAGCCACATTTTACCCATATGTGTATATGTATACATATATGTGTATATGGATGGGTTAAATGAGCATATAAGGGCATGCTCCCTGAGAGCATATAAGATCATTCACCTTTTTTCATGTTTTTTATTTTTTTGAAATGAAATCTCAGAGGGGTTACTTAGAATAATAAGTGGAATTTATTTTTAAATTGGGGTTACATAGAATAATAAGTGGAATTTATTTTTAAAATTTCATGTAAAACATACATTCCTAACATGTCCATCTAGAGGGGGTCAATTTCAACAAATCAGAGACCGTGGAAATTTGGCAGTCTTCATCAAGGGGATAGAAGTCTCAAATTGAATTGAATTTTGATTGACACCACAGTGATTATATGGTGATCTAAATCCGCATAGGTTTCATTTCAAACAAATAAAAAATAAAAGGAGAAAAGGGGTGGAAGCATATAAATACATGCTCCCCGAGAGCATATTCCTTCTTCCCTATATATACATATGTGTATTGTACTTATCCAACGAGGTGGGTCTTTCTTGTGTCTATGAAAAACCCGTCACGAGATCCGTTTGATGTTAATCTAATTTTCTATTTGATTTCCATATCCAAAAGGGCATTTTTATCATTCTGTTCTATTTTGAATTTTATTTTCATTTAATCATTTTCACTATTTTTAGCATGTTTAATTTGATGGTTTTTTGTTGTTACTTATTCAATGAGGATTCAACCAACGTGATATCATTTTTGCGCCCTGCAAAGTGACAACGTTCTTTGAAAAGTTTGCAGACACATTGTAAATTTGTATGCTACTTTGTAAAATAACATCATAACAAACTGTATTAGTGCAATATTTCTACTTTTTTTAAAATTTTATATTGTTCTTTGTAAAACTCCATGGTTTCTTATAGTTTTTTCACGCTCCTTAATAAAATCACGCTCCCTTGTAAGTCGTTGTATGTAACATGTTATAATTGCAAATATTGGTAAGATCTTTGTAAAATTCCATGCTCGATTTGTAATATTAGTGTGGAGTTCTGCAAAAAATATGAATATACTAATTACTACAATGTAAAGTAAGGGAATCGATTTGTATAATCAACTCATCTATTTTGTAAAGTCAATGAACCGATTTGTAAAATCAGTGAGTTTATTTGAAAAACAATGAATTGATTTGTAAAATTTGTGCATGGATTTGCAAAATCAATGACTAATTTGTAAAATCATTGAATTGATTTGTAATCTCAAAGAATCGATCTGTAAAATCAATACATCGATTCGTAAAATCAATGACCTTTAAAACATCGAATCGATAGATAAAATCAATAAATCGATTTGAAACATCAATGATGGATTTGCCAAATCAATGCATCCATTTCTAAAATCAGTGGATTGATTTGTAAAATCAGATCAATTTGTAAAATCAATTAATCAATTTTGCAAATCAGTGAAATGATTGTTTAAGTGAATCGGTATGCAAAATCAATGCATTGATCTTTAAAACAGTGAATCGATATGAAAAATAGAATCAGTGAAAAGATAGTAGAATATGTGTACCGATATGTAAAATCAATTAATCAATTTTTAAAAATAGTGAATCAAAACTTGAAAATATAAATGTTATATAGATACGTAGAGAAAATAAAAAAGATAAGTTCTCGAAATATAAATGTTAAGACCAACAAAATCAGATGCCATATATATGAACTAAAAAAACATGTGAGTTCATTGCCGGTGGTGGCTTCACCATGCTCCTCCCTGCCTGCCCTCTCGCGACCCATTATAGCTACCATCCGCACCCCTTCTCCATGCTTCTCCGCCACGCTCCACCTCCTCTGCCCGCACCCCCTCCTCCTCCCGCACCCCTTCTCCTCCTGCACCCCCTCCTCCCCATGTACCCATCTTCCACGTTCAACCTCCTTCACCACCGTCGTGCATCACCACATCGACATCATGCCAATGTCATCCTCATCCTCCATCATGGTCGTGTGCCACCACCTCCTCCACACTCCACATCGTCGTTGTTGCACTTGTCGATGTCGCACAAGCCCCATCGCCTCTGCCATCGTCGCCACCACCATTTGCTATGGGAGGTGAAACCATAGCAAGGGTTCTCCCAATGAAGAGATGACATAACGTGGGGTTGTCACATTCTATTTCAAGAATGTGTCAAAATGACCAAATTGGATTTTTCAACGTTAAAATAAATTACATAACAACTCTATTAATTAGATCCACCAGATTAATTGTGAACGGGCGTGATTGTTGGCTTTCCATGCTTGTGGGAAAGGCTCACCTCATTTATAAATGTCACAAACTATCGTCAGCATTTGATCGCTCCGCCAAAATTAACAAACAAGATTGGATGAAAGTTAAATAAGGTTATGCCATGTAATGGTTAATAATTATTCATTTTCTAGCTAGGTTTGATGCATAATTATGAAAGTACAGAGAGTTGTGTGTCTACAAATTTCATCTTGAATTATTTTTAATTCAAGATGAACATCATATTTGTTACTAGGGGTTTTATAAAATGATGATTATCATTTTACCTTTTCGTAAAAATTGTACCAATCATTGTTAATTTAATGATGATTTAAAGAAGAATCAATAAATAACCACTATTACATAACCACTATTATATGACTCACTGCCAATATATTACCACTCACGCATTTATACCGTGAATTTAAAGAATTAGATGTAATCTTGCAATGAGTAACGCATATTGTTAATCTTTTCATAAAATATGAAATAATGAACACTAAGTTATTGCAGTCTATAAATAAATGTCGTATTTGTTATTAGAGGTTCATGAAATAATGATTTCTCGCTTATTTTTATTAAAATTTATTCTAATTATTGTTCATTTAGTAACTATTAAGATTAAGAATCAGTAAATAGTCATTACTATATGATTCATTGATAGAAATATAGATTTTAATACGCTTTTTCTGCGAACTTGAAGAATTATATGCGGTTTTACGATATTTTTTGTTGTTATACATGTAACTATGAAACATATATCATTAGATACTGAAATATTTTCATTCATAATTGATCATCACATTTGTTATCGAAGATGCAAAAATTCAGAATGATTGATAAAAAATAAACGTGCAATCGGTAGTTAGATTCATTCCTAGAAATATAGCAACCGGTATAATTTTTATGTGAATTTATAGAATCCCATTTTATTTTGCAACAAATAGCATTTGTTGTTATACATTATCTATGCCAATGACATTAAAATATTCTTTGTCAAATATCAAATTTATTGTGTAATGTCTACACTAAATTTGTTATGACGCTATTACATTTTTTAAAGTCCCGTTCCGTAATGATAGAAT
The DNA here is from genome assembly GCA_037367405.1 of Ottelia alismoides. Taxonomy (NCBI): domain Eukaryota; kingdom Viridiplantae; phylum Streptophyta; class Magnoliopsida; order Alismatales; family Hydrocharitaceae; genus Ottelia; species Ottelia alismoides. The sequence continues at coordinate 743 of JAZKJV010007942.1, read as the reverse complement.
AAGCATGATCAATTAATATGTCACTAAAATATAGCATCAAACATATGAGAATATATGTAGTATGCTTAAAACATCAAAAAAATGCTTACATATTTATAAAAAAAATTAAAAAAATCATGATACAAAATATTTACAACTACATTATTTTTCCGACATAACACTCATATATTTAAAAATAATATATTTAGATTTTAGATTTGTTATGCAAAATATTGATATTTTAAGTAGTATATCTATGATGATAACTTTATTATCTTCCATATTATAGTTCTGCATATTGTCAAAGCTAACTGTTACAAGGCCCGTGGTGTGCACTAGTCCATTTCCATTCCATCACTATATATTAACCACGGGGTCTTGCTCCAACCTGGTTAATTTCTTTTGCTATAATTCCATTTATGTCCCTTCTTCACTTTCCTGTGTCCCTACTTCTGATATTATTCTGGTTTTTCCCTTTCACGTTAATGCTAAAGGACCTTTTTCAAATAATTATTAAAAAATTCGAAATTAATTAAATAAGTATCATAAAAAATATTTAAAAAATAGGCATTGATCGACACCTGATGTGCTGATTTGGGATGCCACCTCCAAATCGCCACCTCATGTGCCGATTTGGGATAGAGCAGTTGGCAAAATGGTAATGGTTCCCTCTTCCATCCTCTTATATATATCTCCCCCTTCACCCCTCATTCCTCACACTTCTCCCTCCCTCTCTCATTCTACTCGTTCCCCCCCTTAATTCA